>VZRX01022237.1:361504-406783 GCA_013398075.1 Notiomystis cincta | reverse complement strand
GAAAAAATAATGCAAGATGTTGGTAAGTGAATTTTTTTCTCCAGTCTCTGTAGAACTTGACTATGCAATTATGCAATATAAAGCTGCATATGGGAGATATAACTGATATTAGTGCATAGATAATAGTGTAAGAACCATTCTAAAGAGCATGGATGGATAGTTAAACAATAAATGCAATCTGGCTACATTTTGATAAAACAATATTGTTAGAGTAAGAAAAGCAGCTAATCCCAATGTTGACAAGTGTGCCTGCTTCTGTTCTATCCAAGTGTCACCACGCATGTCCATGGCAGTGTCACCTCAAGATTGGACTAGTGCCACTGATTTATAGGAGTCTGGGTTTGGTATGTGGTCCCCAGCAAGTAAAAGAAATGAAGCTGGAACTCATGCATGAGAGCTTGTCAGTGTCTGCAAATTGTAGTTCCCCTGAATAACTGCCTGCTGTTTAAGATGAATGGCAATTCCATATATCATGACACATAGTGAACACCATTAGCAGATTTATTTCTGGGTGTCAAAGTGCACCTGATTACCTTCTACTTTCAGAAACTTTTGTCAGTTTGGCTGAAAGTTCCCTCACCCATTTTTCTGCAGGAAAAAAAATAAAAAGGAGATAATCATCGCAACTCCTCCCTTTTGCAAGACTTAAAGGACATTGGGCTGCATTTCATGTGATTCAAAATGAGAAGCAAGTCAGTGTTCTGCAGTGTTTCAGCCTCAAATTATTTGTGACAGATTTCTACTATGTTGTTCTCATACCAACATTATTCTTTAGATATAAATAGTTATTCCTTTCTTTTATTGTTGTATCATCTTGGATATATTTCTAATCAGCTTCTACTCACATTTCATTTGACCAAACAAACCAACCAGCCCCTCTTCACTTACCTCTCATAAAGTCTGTTCTCCTTTCCTTGATCAGCCTTCCCTGCATTTCTCCCAGTTTGACCAACACCCAGAGGTGTGGGTGTGGCATTCTGGTGTTGGTCATGCACTGGGAAACAAAGGAAGGAGCAAAACAACATCCTGAGACCTTAACTTAAGAACTGTAATTTTTGAGCATTTAACTGTGATTTGTTAACCTTATCTAAACATTTCCAATAGCATAGAGGCACATGTAGAGCTCAGAGTGATATTTCTGAAACAACTATCTTAATTTCCACTGACTGTCAGTATAATTCCATACTATATTGCTAATTTTAATCTAAATTACTTCCTTTCAGGCCTAAACCTGTGCAATCTAAATAATATATTAAACATGAAGGATCCAAATGAAGCCTGGCAGTCAGTCAAGGTGAGATTACAGGCTGTTTAAAATGAGCATGTGCTATTTTAGAGGCAGGTGTCTCAAAGGTAATTGTCATCATCTTCTCCTTTGGATTATTCCAGAAATCATCAGGAAGATTGTGTACTTCCATTAACCATGACAGCTGGTTCTGCTGATGCCAGGATGTCATAAAAAGTGTGGTTAGAGTGATGCATTTCTCATGGAGAGCACATGGGCACACGTAAGAAATGCTGCTCTGAGCCAGGTATTTGTCTGAGTGACTCCTTCCTCCTGCAGGATAGGACAATCACGTATTATTAAACTTGAAAGAAAAGATGCCATCTGAGATGCTGTCCCAGCTTTTATAAAGTGCCTTGGATGCAACCTCCAGATACAATTTCTCACTGTACAGTCCTGTACAGGAAAATGGTACAACAGACATCTCTTTTCAGATGATAGGCTCTGCTTTCCTAACCACATTTCCTAGCCAATCAACAGAACAATAATTTTAAAAAATTATTTAGAATGCCGATGATGTTATGAACCTGTGGACATTTTCTACATTCTGCACTCTCTGTATCATTTCATAGCTAAATTAGGAAGTTACATCCTGGCTTGGTGAAGTACTCACATAAAGAACAATTATTTACACTATTTATCATGATTGCTTAGGTGTTCCCTAGCTGTTTTGATTAATTAAGCCTCCAGAAAGCCCCTCTCCCCCTCCCCAACTTTAGCAATTCTTGTTTATTAAAACCATTACACTCCTTTCTTAGGATCTTCCTGTTGAGCTATAATTTCATTATCTCAGTGACTGGCTCCACTGGGGTGTTTCTGTTTGAATGCAAGAAGATTAGAATGTTAACCCTTTGTTTTGTGCATTGTCCCTGGTCTCTGATACAATTATAAATCAGTCATTGCAACCGCTCTACACGCACTAACTCCAAGCAAAGCAGGAGCAGCAGAACAGAGCTCTAAGAGGCAAAAAGATTAGATTGCTAAGCGTGACAAAATCCAGATAATCTCCATTCTAGACTGCTGAAGGAATCTAGTGCAGGAAATGCCAAGTCCAGCAGCAAGGTTTTTTAATGAACTTTAAGAATGGTATGATTAGAGAGCATCAAACCCAGTAACAATTTAAAAAAAATAACTCCACCTCCTCCCCCACAACCTCTGCTCTCTTGCTTCTCACCAGGGCCAACTCAGGGCTTCTTAGATGAAATTTTGCCACTGCATGAGTGAGCATCAGGGGCATTATTTATTTCTTATTGTTCTGGGGTGACATTTCAGTTTTGTCATGGAGCAAAGATGGATTATGGGAGAACAGAGTAGGCAATAAAAGGCTTGAAGTAACTTTTTAAAGTTCTAGTGAAGTAGAGGCAAAGGGGAGAAGTTGGTCTGAGGAGCTTTTCTCCTGTCCCTGCCCTGCCAGCTAAATCTCTTTTGTGTGTCTTCCAGAGAGAGCCTTCACTCCATAGAAAGGATGCTGGCCCAGGCCCAGCACAGGCCACGTGCCCAGGACATAGATCCTACCTTGCTGGATAGGGGAAGTAAGGACTAAAGTTCCCAGACTTGTCACCTCCCCAGAGCTGCTTTTTTTTTTCCAGAGAGCCCATTCATAAAAAATTTATTTCTGTGACTCTACCATTTCCTTCCTTCCTTCCTTCCTTCCTTCCTTCCTTCCTTCCTTCCTTCCTGTAACCATTTACCTTCTTCCAGCATGAGATAATTTCCATAAGATGTCCTTCTTCTGGCTCCATTCCTCATTCTCCAGCCCCTAACAGCAAAAGAGTCTCCTGCACCACCTCTAAATCACCTTCTTGTTCTTTCCATCATGTCAGGAGAAGGATCTGCACCAGTCTCCACACTGGAACTCTCTCAGCTCCTGCTCCCAGTCAGGGAAGTTGTCAGGGAAGCAGAAGCAAGAGAAAGTAGGGACAAAGAAATCAGGCACCAAAGCTGCCCGTGGCAGCTGCCTCCCAAGATTACGCTTGAAACCAGTCCTGATACTGGTCAAGGTATTAAAAGATATTTTGAAAGAAAATATAATCTTTATATAACATCACCTGTTAGTGAAGGCAATTTTTTTTTGTCTGATCAGCCTATTATCCCTAGTTTAGTTTAGTTTAGTTTAGTTTAGTTTACTTTACTTTACTTTACTTTACTTTACTTTACTTTACTTTACTTTAGTTTAATTTTGTTGTGTAAGGTGAGACAGTGGCTTTACCCCTTCAAATTTAGAAAAAACCACTTTCTACAATCCTGTGTAGAAATTTGGTTCTGCAGGTGGAGATGATGGCCATTAATAGAGAATGTGGGGTGTATTGAAGAGCTGCTAGGAGGGGAGAATGTGCAGAGGGGATACTGGGACAAAGAAAGGCTACTCTTAGTCTCCTCAAGGGATCAATCTGTGACAGACCCTGTTTAATGTATTTGTTAATTAAATATAGAGAACTAAATATGGGATTCTGAAATTCAGAACTGATCATAAAGCTGGGATGTAAGGCTGAAGCAGAGGGCTGGGGAGGGAATCATCCATTAAAAGAAGGCAGGATAGATCAGATGAGTCAGAGGCTGAAATGAAAAGCGTGAGATGAAACTTGAGAGTTTCAAATTACAATACTTGGCACTCAAAAACCAATAGTATTTTTTTTCTATAAATAGAGGATTGCTAAATTGAAAAACAAAAAAGATCATTCCTTAAATGGAAGATGGCTATGGGCTGCCAGGGAATTTACTTGGCTTCAGGTGTTTTCCATTGTAAAAAGTGTTATTTAAACCTTACTTGACAGATTTAAAGATTTTGCCTTTTTAACCTAATCAACTGAGTGTCAAAAGGGATAACTTTCTGGGATATTTTTGGAAGGACAAATATCAAACAGGGAAAAAGTTCTGAAATTAAAAATATTAAATTTGGTCTTCATGAAGTGTAGGGTAAAAAAAAATGGATGAACTACTGTAATGATGTTCCAAATAGCCAACTGGAGAAGGAATCAAAATTATTTTAAAATAATGTTTGATAAGCTACTGAGAGGGATTGCATGTTGAAATAGGGGAGTTTAAGGTTGTTGTGGATGAACAAATCCTTGGATATTTGATGCCTCTGACACTGTATATCTTCATCACTTTATACATTAATGACCTCTTTCTGGGATGGATGTTGCTTGCAGGAAGAGGGTGGATTTTTCCTTGCTGATCCACAGAGGACTGTGGGGATTGTGTGGGGAGAGTTGCCTTCCCCTGATTGTTGTGCAAAAAAAGAATCATCCACCTCCAGTTTTTCTGGATCCATTATATGTTCAAGAGACTGAAACAGCTCAGGCTGACAGGTACTAATTTTGACCCACTCTTCCCCACTATAGGATGTGGTTGGCTTCTCAGTTCATGGGTTCATCTGAGCTTACACAAAATGAGTTAATCTGAGGGCAGGTAGACAGAGAAGGTTGAACCTGAGTCATGGTAAATCTTTATTTAATAAATGCTTAATAACAGTAGTGCTGTATGGCATAGATAGCAATGCTCCATTTCATAAACTGCATTCAATAGTTCGGGTGATCCCTTCCAGTCCTATGTTCCTGTTAAAAATTGGTTGAAACATGAAATCTTTAATCCAACAAAACTTTGCTTAGAACCACAGAGAAATTTTAGTTCCCTTTAATATTTCTTCTTCTGCAAAGATTCTCTGCTCTCTTAAACATTTTTTCCCTAAATAGCAATCCATTCTCATGAAAAACCCCCACAGTGTGCCAATAATGTACAAAGTCTCTAAAAATTTATTGAGCAAGACACATCTCAATTCTAAAGAGACCTAATGATAAAGGAAGGCACTAAGAGATAGGAATTGATAATTTTCCATTCCTTTTATCAAATAGCAATAAATTACTTCCCCCCCCCCAAAGTATCCACCAAAACTTATTTTGTTAATATCTGTGTTTTACTTTAAAAAGAATGAATGAGAAATAAAACCCTAGAAATGATACTAAGGACAGAAGGAAATATTACTGTTTAAAATAAAAGAAAACATTTTAGTTTTGGTTAAAAAGCAATATTTTTAAATAACTGAAAAATGTTAATTTACTCAAATAGGTTTCTAGAGAAACATATTTTTCACTGGGCTTTTTGTTTTGTTTTGTTTTGGTTTGTTTGTTTGTTTGTTTGTTTTTGTTTTTGTTTTAACCTGTAATTATCTTATTTAGTATTAGAAAACTCCTAAAATTTAGTTTGATTCAGACACAGACTGGACAGGGAAATAGATAATGAGAACATTCAATACATCAGTGATTAAAGTGATCTAGAAGACACATTTCAAAGCATAGCCCAAGGAGGTTACACTATTTCAAAAGAGAAAGTATGTCATGATTGCCTTTTTTTGTGTTTTCTTATATATTTTTAAAGCTAATCTTTGCTGGCATCTGTTTATTGAACCACAGGGACCATTGCTTTCATCTAATGTAGCAACTTTAATGATCATAACTGAGTGATTTTGAAAGACATTTTTTCAAGTGTAGACTTGAGTTCACCATGGTCCGAGGAACACAGGTGATTTAAATTGTTTCCTTTTAGACAGGGTTTGGGGAGTTTAGTGTCATGTGTATTGCAAAAGTTATCAAAAAATTCTCCTTTCCAGGCCCTGGTGTGGTAATGTGATTCTAAATATGACCTTCTCTGATTTTGTGTGAAGAAAACCAATGCCTGCTAACTCTGATTCCCATGGTCACTATTCCTTGTTCAGGTACATCTCTTGTGAGTAAGCATTTCCTGATACACTTTTTTCTTTGTGAAAGCCTGTAAATTTTGAGACCCCTGAAAGCAGAAATGAGGAGACACCTTTATACTCTGAAGAAATAATTTAGAACTCTGGGATTTATGGTTAGTCTGTCCAAGTGCTTGAACAAATCAAGGTCAAAGGACCAGGTGTTGTAACTTGCCTGTCTGTTCTGTGGTGTGGGACAAGGATTTTTGGCATGCCTCTGGCCTCAGCTAACCAGTGCTCTTCCAGGCTACTCCGAGGCATGGTCTAGGAGTGACCTGGTGCCATGGAGCATTCCTTGTTGGCAGTTTAAAGGTGTTGGAGAGCAAGGGAGCATTTTTAGTGTTCCTTGTTCAGGTACATCTCTTGTGAGTAAGCATTTCCTGATACACTTTTTTCTTTGTGAAAGCCTGTAAATTTTGAGACCCCTGAAAGCAGAAATGAGGAGACACCTTTATACTCTGAAGAAATAATTTAGAACTCTGGGATTTATGGTTAGTCTGTCCAAGTGCTTGAACAAATCAAGGTCAAAGGACCAGGTGTTGTAACTTGCCTGTCTGTTCTGTGGTGTGGGACAAGGATTTTTGGCATGCCTCTGGCCTCAGCTAACCAGTGCTCTTCCAGGCTACTCCGAGGCATGGTCTAGGAGTGACCTGGTGCCATGGAGCATTCCTTGTTGGCAGTTTAAAGGTGTTGGAGAGCAAGGGAGCATTTTTAGTGAGGGCACAGAGACAATTGTTGTGTTCACTAATATCACAGAGCCATGGTATCCTGTGCTAGAAAGGTAGAAGTTTCTCTCAGATAAATCACAGAGTGCCTACCCAGAGAAACATGTAGGTGTAAAATGACTGGGTAGCTGAGAGTGCTGTAGAAAACATGACCAGGTCAGGTGTAATGACAAGTTCATATTCACCAAGAATATCACAGCAGAAAGTGTTTCTGTCAAAAGAAACAAAATAGTTGTGGGGCCACAGGAAGTGTGATTGCAGATAAAAGTGCCAACTACATAAAGTTTTGGTTATGTGGGAGTAGGGGTGATAGACTGAATCATGGACAGACATTCAGAATTTAAAGAATTTTTCTTTTTCCAAAAGCAATAGAATTACTGGTGGAAAAATAAAGCAAAGGAAGACAGCCTTACAATGAGTTTGAATACACCATGAAATAGTTTTTCAGGAAAGCCGAGAAAACCGTGCCAACCACAGATTGTACCACTGTACTGATTTGGGCTGGGATTGAGTTAATTTTCCTCATCGTAGCTTGTATGGTGCTATGTTTTCAATTTCTGATGAAAACAGTGCTGATAACACAGTTTTAGTTATTAGTGAACAGCATTAAGGCATTTTCTGCTTCTGACTCTGCTCCCCCAGTGAGGAAGCTGAGGGTGCACAAGAAGATGGGCGGAGACGCTGTCAGGAAAAGTGACCCCAACTGACCAAACACCGCAGGACATCATGCTCAGCAGGAAAAGCAGAGTGGGGGGATTTTGGCAGGGCTGCTTTTGTGTGGGAACTGACTGGGCATTGGTCTGCTGGAGGAGAAAGAATGCAGTTTAAGCATAGCTTTTTATTTTTCTGATTTTGTTTTTCTTTGTTTCTTTTTGCCTTTATTTTTAACTTTCCCCATTGGAAGTGTTTATCTCAACCCACAAGTTTTCTCACTTTTACCCTTGTGATTCTCTCCCACATCCTGCTGTAGGAGGAGGAGCGTGTGGCTGTGTGGTGCTCAGCTGCTGGCCAGAGTTAGCCCACAACCACAACTAAACTGAAAAAGAAGTAAAAACTACACTGCCTGGAAAATTCTGCCCTGAGAAGCTTGTCTGGGACTGCCAAAGAGAGTTAGCATAGTACATTCATAAGATGTGAGAAACACAGAGGTGAATAAGCTGAGCCTCAGAGGGTTACAAAACCTACAAGATTACTACTCCCAGACATGTTGTCTGGATCACAAGAAAAAAAGTTATTAATGTCATTATGCTCTATACTGAGAGTCATTTGATATTGAGGGCTAAACTACTGCAGATTGCATAGAAGGAGATGAGAGTGGAGTTATCAAGTCATAGAACATTAAAAGAAAAATGATAACATGTTATCAAAACGTAATTACATTCATTTTACAGATATTCTCACCTGGTGTAAATCAGCAGGTTTCTTTTGCAGTGAGAATGTTGGTGATTTATAACCAGAAGAGAGCTTAGCTCACTGTTTGTGTTCCCGTGCTGTCCTTGTAACTCTGTTTGGACCAGAAACATTCACACTCCTGTTTTCCAGCATTTTAAGATGCTATGGATTGTGAAATCGTTGGCAGCCTGGGAAGTGCCATCTAATCACTCTTGTTAGCTTAATGGAAAAGCTGTTTGACCACACAGAATACTTCACAAACACAACAAAATAGAAACTCATTTAAAATTCCAATGAACAGGAACGATGAGCTCAATCTTGAGAGGTGCAAAAAATGCATTCCTTTCCTTGGAAGAGAATAGGGCAGATTTCACATGAAAGAAAGAAGCAATTTCTCTAGGGTTTATGTCTAGAAGGAGCTGAAAATCTCCTAGGAAGTGCTGAGTGCTCCAGATTGCCACTGAATTCTTATGATTATGTCCTTCCTTCTCTTAAAGGCTTAAAACAATTATACAGCATTGTGTTTCTAAATCTGGAGACTAGTTTGGTTTGTTGTTGTTGTGTTGTTGTTGTCATAATAAAGTATAGTTTTATTTTCATTTCAAATTCCATGCTTTTAAAAACTGCAAAAAATTGTGCTTTATCTGACAAAATGAAACTAATAATTTTATTTGCTGTTGGTATCCTCCAAGCAGTAATTTGAACTGAGGTATCAAATATTTAGTACTATGCAACACTAATACTGATATGGTGATTTCTCATTAATACTAACAACTTCAAAACTAATTCTCATTAGCTTGAAATAATTATTTAGCTGCTTACCAAGTGATTAAATTCAAACAGAAGTATATAATAGTTTATAAAAAAAAAAGAATTGGTTGACATTAAAAAATCTTAATAGCTTTATATCCTTAAAACTTATTATTGGATTGGCCCATACATTTAAGGAATATTCTTAAAACTGTGCACTGCCTTTTTATTTAGTGTACAAATTGCATCCAATTTGGAAAAGCATTTTGGGTCTATCAGCTACAAATTAAGCAACAATCACAAAAATAATAAACCTTAGAATAATGTAATTCAGATTTTAATGGAAAAATAAAATTATTTGCCCATAATTGTTTGACTAAGCCTGTTCCTATTTTTCCTTCATATTTATAATGTTGGCATTTAAAGGTTGGAAGTAGAGTAGCGTAAAGAAATAATTTCATACATGCAGAGCCCAGAAACTCAACAGTAGGAAAGGCTAAGCATCCTAAAGCAGACATGAATTTTGGGTAGGACAGTGTCTGGGATCTGAGCTTCACCTCACTGTTTGAAAGCCTGGGCCTTTTTGTTGAGGGAAAAGCCTTTTGGGCATCTTCACTTAACTGTCAGGTTTCAGAACTATATGATCAGCAGTAATGAAAAGGATTGAGAAACAAGTGTGAAAATGGAATGATGAGAAACGTTCCCTGTGCATTACAGCTTCTCTCTTGGATGGTACACATGGAGCTGAAGTGAGAAGCTCAGGAGCAGATGCATGGATGCTATTAAAGCTCATGTGCCAAAGCATTAAAACTAGAACTGTTCCTCTCCATAAAGGACAGCAAAAAAAGGAGGGCCCTCTAGCCATAAATTCGTCAGTAAAATGCATGTGCACTGTATCATTTGGCTCAATAAAAAATGCAGCATGTGGCAAAATTTTAGACAGATAAATGTAATTAACACTGAAAGGCAGATGGCAAGGAAAAGGGACAGAGAAAGAAACAACCCCATAAGGATGGGATGCAGTGACACACTCTAACATTATAAGTGCATTAAGAATTCCATCCTCACAGAGGACAATATTTAAATGCTTTCTTAAACAGAAGAATATGACGCAGATATTTTTTCCTGAATTAGAGCCTAAATTTTCAAGCAAGGGTCAGTGCTTATTGATTTATGCATTCACTGTAGTACATTGTTGTTATCCAAAATATAAATTTCAAGCATCCTGGTGTTAAGAAATGTGTTTAAGAGTGGCAGTTATACCATTTCTTAGAGGTATGATAAGAAGTGTCAGTGCCCTGCATAACAAATCATGTTTATGTTACAGTAGAAAGTAAACATTTGCATTTCAAACCCACACAAAACATGGGTAATATGTTAAGGTTGCTCGAAGTCAGCCTTGCAAAAAGTTCTGGAGCCTGAGTTCTGAGCAAGACTGTGAATAACTACCATGTACTTCATTTCAACCTGAGCAACCTCTGGTTGAGAGTGTCACACTGTGGGGGGTTTCCAGCACTTGGATTTAATGGAGAGATAATGGCAAGGAGAGCATTAGAGAAAAAAAAAATTGGAGGAGTGAGGTGGAATTAAACTAGGATTTTAAAAGATGGAAAATCAAAGTATGAGGTTTCAGGCCTGTCAAAATGTTTAATTCTTCTTGTTCAAGCTGCAGATGGTTTGAGTCATCTTGTGCCAGAATTAACTTGGTGACACAGTAAAATAACCTTTCAGAAATACGTTTCCCATATTTTATTCATTGTTGCACTTTAGCTGAACCTATTCTTTGCATGAATAAGGTATTTGAGATCAGATGCCCTCTTCATACTTGCTTGGTGGGAATTAGAATGTGACTTGTTAAGAGCTAAGCCTAATTATGGAATGAAGGCATGAAATGTTGCTTTTGCTTACTTTGTGTTGTGCATCTTCATCTGTCTATGCAAAATACTTATGAAGTGTGCTAAAAACGAAACCCTTGTGTCTACATCCTGCAAACAATCTGGAATGCCACCTTCTGTTATATAATAAATGCAGACTTGTCTACAGAGAAGAAAAATAAACCACATGTAAAACTTGTAGGGTCAAACTGCCTGTTTGATTTACGGCAAAAGGGTCTTTTCCACCATTAGGATGGCTCTTCAGATCCCAAATATAGTGAAAATTAAGATGTGGCCATTGAAACACTCTCAGAGGTTTAGCAGGGGAAGGTACCAACTTAAAAGCTGGGAGTGAAGATCAAAAATTGCGTGTTTCAGAGATGGCATGTTTTGTCCCAGCTCCCAGGCAGGCAGTTTACAGTGCTGCCAGGGGCAGTGTAGAGCAGAGAGCACCAGAGCAGAACTCTGCAAGGTCTGAAAGCTGCCCTCAGAGATATCTCAGAGACAGATTTGAGCATGTTTTTTACATTGCTTGAATCAATTTTGCATAGTGTAGTGCTTCTCTTTGCAGAGGAATCTAGTTTTTTCATAAGCATGCACTCAAAGAACAGCATCTACTTTGAACCCTAAATATTATTGGCTCAAATGACAGCTAATGGAATAATATGAGCATATATGTTTTTTACAATGCATATATCTCATTATAAAATTAATTGTAAGGTGTACATATTTATTCAATGCAAACTGTACATATTTAAGTGGTCTCAGTAAAAGGGATATTCTGAATTTTAACTTAATTTTGGATTTTTTTTCCTATCGCAGAAAGATTTTCTGTGCTTCAAATGAAGGATTTTATTCAAGTAGATGACATCTTTCAAATCAGAAGCAGCATTTTATGTTCAAGTGCTTCATTTGTAGTCTGAGGCAGGTGATTACTTTTATAAATCAGCTGTAAAAGGTAATCCTGAAAGCTCTCCATAAATAATAACCAAGACTGAAAATGTCTGTGTAGTGTGTGTGTATAATGGGACAAAAATAGAGATGAGGGAAATGGATTTGAGTTTAAATGACTTTCTTCATATAGCTAAATGGGCATTTCTGCCATGGAAATCAAACAAGGGGTATACATATGGAAAGAGGGCAGGTTCTTGTACCAGCTTTGCAAATGCTTCAAAAAATTATGCTGAGCAGCCCAGTCTGTTACAGCTTTTGAACAAAATCTGGAGGAGTGTTCATAACAAGTATAGAGCAATTTACATATTTTTCAGTTGTCAGACACTCTGCACCACAAACTAACAGGGATGACTGGGTAGTATGGAAATCTGCTGCTGAAAAATTGTCCAGATAGATTTCAGTTCAGCATGTTCTCCCATTATTGTCTGGGAACATTTGTACAAGTAAAACTTTCTTTGGAGCTGGTGAAATGTAAACCTTCACAAAAAGTTGATTTCATTTATGCTGTGTTTTTGCCAACGTGGGAAGTAGTTTAGCACAATTAGGTCACATAGTCAGGAAGCAGTAATGGTATTTATTGCATGATATGGATAACTATTCATGAAGCTGTAGCAGTTAAGTCTTAGTTTTCAAGCTGATACAGGTAACCATTGCAATTACATACAGCTCAAACAGCCTTTGGAAGAAATTTCTCTAAATTTTCAGGTGATCTACTTCTGAAATTCTGAAGAATGCTTTCTATTTTTTCCTGTACCAAAATGTTACCAAATTGTAAGTAAAATATTTCAAATAGTTATTAGGGCTTGATGTCATTCAACTGTTTTATTGAGTATGAATATGGTCATCTTTAATCTTTTTGACTACTTCATTCACGAGCATAAAGGCAGAATTAATGTTTTGTTGAGCAAATATTTCAGTTATTGCTTCTTCACCAAGAGTGTAGTTGTTCCCTTTAAAATTTAAAGAGAAGTATGGAAGTGTTGTGTTACCTGTCATGTGTACATGGGTGCAGTTCAGATTACATGTAAGTGTATAAATACAGCCTTACAAAGGACCCTCAGCAAAACCGTGGAGAAACTCCTACCACTATTATATAAAATGTTATTTTCACACCAAACACAGTGCTTTCTCCTTTAGCTGAGGAATCAGCATTTTCAGTTTTCCCTTGTCTCTGTCTGTACTTATATTAATAGAAAGATGCAAGAATGTTACAGAATTCACATTTTCATGTTGTAGAGACTAATGAGAAATGAAACGGGTTTTTTTAAGCCACGGGATGCTTATTATTAGGACTGATGAGAAAATGGAAATTATTTCCCTTGAAAAAAATTGTTAAAAAAATAACCTCTAATCAAAACAAAAAGGCAAGTCCACAAAATTTTTGTGATTAAGAACTGATGGGAAATTCCATTTTAGAAAACTTCAGTGGAATTTTTCAGCTTTCCAATTATGGCCATGGAAATGTTTTATCAACTGGGAGAAAGGGAAATGGGAAGGAACCTTCCAGAATGGAATCTGGGGAGTTATCATTCTGTTTTTTCTTGAAGGAAAACTATTTCCAGTTACAGATTTCCAAAGTCCTTTACTTTTATTATGGCAGTCACAGCTGTCCACTCTCAGAATTCCTCAGTCACACTAAAGGATGGATATGGATGCAGGTTTACTTTCCAAATCACAATTAGATTTTCTTGGTGAATTATGTTCATTATTGTGCAAGCCTCCAAAAACATGCAGTTTTCCCTGTGTTCTCTCCCTTTTTAACCCTTTAACCATCTGTTTTTCATCACTTTTGGTCACCATATTTGTGTAGCTCACCCTTTGTAGATATTTCAGTTGTGTTCCTTTGTTCTTGCAGCTTTTCCTGCCTTGCAAAGGTAACATCTTCATCACAGCAGCTCAAAGTATGGACAAAGATCATGAAGAATTTTCACTGTGGTGAATCACGAGGAGTTTCACAGGATTTAAAATAGTAGTCAATCTTAAAACTTTGTCTTCACAATATGTCATTAACTCCCTCAAAATGTAAAAATATTTTTGTAAATTTCCAAAATTATCGACAGAGGTTAGTTATATTTATGCCCCTCAAAAGGTGGTATTATTTAGTTAGAAATTTTTAAAACCTCAAACTACTTAAAGTTATAGAAGGCTTAAGGTAAATCCACCTTGAGAGATTTTAACATGAGTTAGTAAAGACAAAGTAATATACAGATGTCTTATTAAAATTGGGTTTTAATTATTTTTCTCTCTGGAAGATCATCTTTTTGGTACATATTGATCAAAGGACTTATTCTGTCCCCATAACAATGTGATTTTCTTGTTTTAATGTCAGAAATGAAGTTCTAATGTCTGACTTTATAGTTTCACTGTCAAATCAATGCCTGGTATGTCTCAGATGTCAAAATGATGACTAAAACTATGGCATATTCGCTAATGCAATTATTTTGGCCAGTGCCTTACTCTTGCTCTTTAATAGAAGCCACTGGTCATAGATGTAGTAACTGAGTGCCTAAAAAAATTGAAATCTTTCTGAAACACTCATTTAGGAGCTTGCCATTTTTCATGCTGGTATGTGTCTGAGAAAATAGTATATTTGAGCAGCTGATACAATTGTTGAAATGCAATTCTTTCAGCTATTTTTGACTTACAGGTTTGTGTTGAAAGAACACTTTTCCCATTGTTTAAAAGTATATATAACTACATTTAAAAAAAAAAATTTGAACAGAATGGCTGCAAAATGTTCAAAGCTTGAAACTCAGATCTTCACACATAGATTCTTTTATAGAAGGAATCAGTAGTTTTCTTAGTTTGAGGGAAAAATAAAAATAGAGTCATACATGATTGAAAAGGCATTTTTTTGCTTGTCTAGTTTAACACAAAGCTCCCAGAAAATGTAAATTTACTCAGTAACATTCAACTCATTGAAAGAAGAACTTCAAAGTCGAAGTGGAACATTTAAAAATCAACTTATTATGCAAGAGCTCTTCCCCTCGCCTTTCTTTTTCTTAGCAGGGGAACAAAATACTTGGTAATCTGCTGCTATTAACTTTTAAGTTCCCTGCCACTGAAACATTAACATATAATACATAAGAAAGTTTCTAAAACTGTTCCAACTTTCTTTCTTTTCCAGTCAAGTATGGTAGATTTTTACTGCTTTTAGTGACAAAACATAGCAAGTAGAGCTGTTTTGAATAAAATTAAAGTTTGATTAATCTTTTATCGGAAAATGGCTTCTTAGGCTCAGGAGGGAGTCTCTCATCAAAAGCAGACAGTGTCTGCACAGAATAGCCAATAGGTCAGAAACTGAAGAGCATGCACTTTCAAGTTTTCAGTGTGCTTGGTTTAAGCTCCTGGAGTGGACAGGACCAGGTTCATCTGAGGTAAAGCCCCACCAATGGTCCTACTGTCTTTTTGAGTGTGTGTCTGCCAGTGTTTTTTCTCTCTCCTCCCTTCCTCACATAATTTTATTTTGTCCTCATATGGAGATGGAATATTTAATCATGTGGAAATATTCTGTGGCACAGGAAAACCATTTTCAGCCCATCACATGAAAGAAAAATTACACAATATACATGCTATCTGCATTAGTATTACTTTTAGCACCTTAATATCATATTAACAGCGTCTTTTCTTTTTTTCCTCTTTGTTTTACTCTCCATGGTCGTGGAGAATAGTAAAGATTAAAGCACATCAGTATTATAAATCTCATAGGTTTTCCATAGAAGTTAATCATCACTGGAAGAATTATGGTTGTGGTGCACAATTTCAGTGTCCACAAATGGAAAAATCTCTTTTCTTCACCCATGGTCCTCAACCTCAGGAGACCTGGCAGCCCAAGATCTGTCAGTATTATTAAAGACTCAGGCAAAAACACTTTGAATGCCTCCACTTTTTCTTCATACAGATTATTCAGATGATCATCTTCACATGAATCAGTTTGGTCTTTTCATTTCTTTTTGCTATTAACATACTTTAAAAAAGGATTGAAATTTTCTGCTGTTGTGGAACACAGCTGATGTTGTGAGTGGATACATGATAGTATTCTTAATAGACATGGTGCATCCTGGACAAAAAGCCTTAAATTCCTTTATAGTACCTGTGTAAACCTTAAAGGACTGTGAATCTCCTGAACTTTTCCATGGCATGTGCTGGAAAAACGCAACGCATTAAGGAAGAATACTTGAATATACGAATGTAGAATTCATAATTTACTTTTCTGTGGAGTTAATTCTACTGAAATCGTGCATGTGAAGTGAATTCCACGTGTACAGCTTCACATCTGGTGTGCAGAGTGTAGGTTAAACAAATGCAGTCGGAGTCAAATGCCTACAGAACCTTGGTGTTGTCCAAAAGCCGCCCCTGCCATTCTGAGTCTGCCTCAAGTGTGTGGTGGCAAATCACTCTGCTGGGTACTCATACAGGGAGCCTGCTGCCTTTTGTGCTGCCAGCCCAAAGATGGGCTCACACCCTGCTGGAGTGAGTGCGAGTGTGGCCTTTCTCAGACTGTCTGTGCTTATTGCTGTGAGGATTGATCCCTCTGGAAAGTAATGAGGAAACAATTAATCTGGTGCAGTAAGGACTTAGGGCAGAAGCCAGCCAACTGTTGCATATCCACAGAATCACCCAGCCCTAAGAAAATATGTCTTAATGATTTAATTACTTTTCTCATCTGAGTGGATATTGTAATTCTGATTACAGAAGCTGAGGATGAATACGCTTAAAACTAATAAATACAAAGTGCATTCATCCGAAATGAGCATCATCAGCACTCACAATGAAATTTCATTTATGGGCATTGTTTCATTAAATGTAACCTCTAGCTTATTATGGGCACATTATTTTTCATTTTTTATGCATGATGTCATTCCTTTATTTAAACAGACCATGGTAAATATTTTATGAAACAATTAAAGGAACAAATAATAAATTCTTACATTAAAAATAGATCTGTGAAAATGTTTGGCAGCTAAAATGCAAACAAACAAATAAACAAAAAAGGTGGAATTATGTTACAATCTGTCAGAAATTCTCCTGGAGTTTTATCTGTGATTTGCCCACTGTTACTCTATTTCTCATTTGGTCTATTACTATGGGATGTTTAAAATGGTAGAAATATGTGAGCTACCTTGGGGCAGAATGTGATGATCTTGTTTTACCTCAGACTTTAGAGGATGCTAATTGTATGCTGGGATTTTTGTTTCCCCAAAGCCCTGTTTCATGTATTTAATTAGAGATTTTTTACTTTTAAGGTATTTGCTATGTGCACTGGCAAGTGTTTTTAAGAACCATGTCCTGTGTACTGAGGCAATTGTGCAGATTAGCTAAAAGAGTCATTAAGCATATCTGCTTGCACAAAACTGTCATAATCCATTCTCCTAGCAAATTTTTATGGCTGCTGGAAAAGGCAGGGTACAGATGGGGTGTTGAACTTGCAGCTTAGCACCTCCTGTGAATCCCACTGACTTCAGTAACAGCTGAGAGAATTCTTCAATTTGAAAAATCTGGCAACACAAAAGATAAAAAATTAATACAATGGCAAACCCCACATTATTTATGCAGTGGAAACTCCTACTAAATGTAGTGAGAGCTCAATACAGTCCCACTGAAATCAGGAGAAAGATTCCCCTTGACTTGATGGGGAGCTGGATCAAGTAACTTATTACTAAAGATGTGATTCTGCAGGAAGGAGAGCCAAATCTTCATCTCCCAAAGGGAACAGTTGTGGTGATGGTGGGAAAAATTCACTGGACTCAGCAGCTTCCAGTGCTGCTCTTTACTTGAGAGATTCGAATCTTAAATGAATGAAACTCAAGAGACATTTTCTTCCTGCCCTAGGAAAGAAAAAAGAAAAAAAGAACAATGACAGGATCCCAAATACACAGATCTGAGTTTCAGCTCTAATGTGTCATTGCCAGATATTAATTTTCAATTTTCTCCTCGTAGAAGGAGTAGCTTTGTCAAGGTCATGCCACACATAAATCATTTCTCTGTTTCAGCAAGGTCTTGCTAAAGCAGCCATAAGCAGGACCTTCTGTAAATTAGGGTTTCTTTCTAAATAATGCATTCTTATTTCAAATGACCCGTTGCCAATTTTTTTCCCTTTCTTCTTTTGTGTTTAACATCTAAGTGATTTGCAAACTTCGTGCATTTCAAGGACATAATTAAGAATGCTGATTACATTGACATCACTCTGAACTTCAACACTGAAGAATGTGAACAGGAGTGCACTCACTGCTTTTTAGATACTTTTGTCCCATCCTCTACAAACAAACGTAAATGATAGAACTTGAGAAATAAAACAGGTCATGGTCCCTCCTCAAAAGGTGCCAGGCTGAAAATGTAGATCTTTATGCATCAAGAAGAGAATGGAGCTGGTAATTTGTTGTCCTAAAAAGAAATAACCTGTGTTTATGACAAGGCTCAGGCTTGATGAGAGTAAATTGCTGCTTCTCTAATACCTTTATTTTTTCAAAGAACGCATTAATAAATTTTATTTTTAAATGCAAGTCATGGCTCTCATTAATGCTGTTATTATGAATTACTAAGACCTCCATCCATTAGTTTGGTTGCAACGTTCTTAATTAATAGGTGACCTATCTTTAACCAGATATCATATTTTACATAGATTGTCTGGTGATAACCTGAGACAAATACCAATGCATAATTAATTTTTAAAAAATTAATTCTCAATATATGATGCTGTATGGATCCAAAACCAGAAAAGTACTAATTAAAATTTTGTTTTAATTAGCCTTGCATATGCTATGTGTATTCTGCAGTGCTCAGTGCAACAGAATTGGTTATCGGGGTATGGTTTAAACTCCTGATGGGTTTAGAAAAACAGCTCAATAGTAATGTGATTCCAGTGCTGCTCAAGAAGGATAATTGGAGATCCATTTTTCCATAGCCTTTTTTCTGTCTCCCAACTATGATTCTAGAGCAATTTCAAATTAGTGAAGATGTTAAGGAGTGGAGATGTTACTGTGATGGTCTCCAGCTGCCAAGGAAACAAGGAGAGCAAGAACTGCTTTATCCAACCATGACTTGACCTTCCACTTGCAAAACATTGCAAGAGTTTTGTGTGTTCCAGTCTGTGACTTTGCACTGGTAGACAGTGAAATTCTCTGTAAGGAAATTTCACATCAGCTGAATTCCCCAGGTTCATCTAAACTGACATTGATTGGGTCCTGCATGTGACAGAATTAGAGGGATTTTTTTCAGAAGCTGTGAACAGCCAATCTATGGCAGGTGGCAGGGCACCAAGCATGAATATGGGTAAAACATCAGAGGACCTTCTGCATAACTCCCAAACTTTTTGTTTTTTCTCCATGTCTCTTGATTCTTTTGTTTTGTTTTCTTTTGTTTTCAAACACTGATAGGAACCTGAATCATTTTAAAATGTCACCTTTTGCTGCTGTGAGGATCCTGGTCTCTCTGCCCTTGGGCTGCTTCCTTCCTTCTGTTGTGTTTGCAGAGACCCACAGGACAAGTTTTTCATGCAGTTTTCTGTGCTGTTGACAAAGGCAGCGTTATGGTCTTGAAGGCCATCAATAAAAGCTAGATTTTGGCTTGTCCTTTCCTCCTCTTGCACCCTCTTAGCACCTGGCTGTGCTCTGTAGTCTGGATCTCCAGCAATTGCCCATGTCCCACAGACCAGCCCTGTCTACCCCTCCTGTAGGGAGCAAAGTACTGAGCACTGGGAGACTTGGATGCTCATAATGAAAGATGTATCAGTATCAATCTTTCAAGCATCTTTTTTAGAAGTTATCAATGTCTGGCATGTTAAGAGAGTGTATAGTGGAATATCTATTCATTCAACATCATTCCAAAAATCTGAAGTATGGAAACAATGGGTAACTTTTAGATAGTAAGAACTTTCTGGGAGATTTTCAGTGTTTTTAGATTTGTTTTCTATTTTCTTTTTAACTCCCATAGAGCTTCTTCAAGGATTAGAAGTCTTAGTATTTATTCCAGGAAAGTGCTCCTAGTGCTAGGTTAGAAGTCCTCAGTAGAAAACAAGAAAGTGCCAGGCTAGCAAATTGACAATAGTGAAGAGCTACATATTTGGAATTAAAGTAAAACACTTTGTCATTCCTATTGAAGATTTCCATTCAGTTCTAAAGTAAGCTTATGTTATGAGTGGGAAAAGCAATTTTTACCCAGTTGCTCAAATGACAGTATTCTTACAAGGTTTTGCTTTTGTATTTCCTTTCAGAAGGAAAATACATACTTTTTAATTTTCTGAGGAAAAGATTGATAGTGACCGAGGAATGGAAATATGAAATTTTCCTTCCTATATTTGTTTGAACAGCATAAACTGTTCAAACAAAAAATTTTAGTTTTATTAGTTTAATGACTATGCTTTGGAATTCCTATTTGAGAAAAAAAAAATCCTATTTACTCTCAAACAGATTCACCTGTTCTTTTGTTAAGTGATATTGCAGATACTGAGGATAGCACAATATGGGTCTTTCAGTGTCCATTAAAATTTATCATATCAGAGCCAGTGGAGGAAAGAAAGATTGCTTATTATAATAGATTTTTTTTTTGCAAAAAACAAAACCATGGTCAGATCCAATTAATAAATCTTACAATTTCTGCTTGACCTTAAAAGAATTCAGTGTAATATTATATTATAGGCCCCAGCAATTCTAAAAGCCTTTTTCTTTGTGGATAAAAGCTTTAAGGATTTAGTTTTTTGCTGTTGTATTTAGTGGCTGCAGTATAAAGCCCAAAAGATTTTCTCACCTCCTGGTTCAAAACCAGGTACAGTTTCCCCCCATGAATCTTCTTGCCAGCCCTTGAAGAGGACAACCACCTCTGTGGCAGGCCAGGAGGGGACAGGTTTTGACTTCACAGGTTCTTTTGCCTCTCTCTACTGTACTCTTCATGAATATGTGTAGGAATGGAGAAAAAGGAGTCCATAACCTGAAATTTGTCTCTCCTGAGGCTTCTTAGAGGACATGACAATGTAACTCTTAAGATTGGCACGATATAATGGCCAGCTGATGTCCAAAACATGTAAGTTAGATGTACCACTCCAGATCTGAACTCAGTTACATAGCCAAAATATAATGGTATGTAACTTTTCAGAGGTGTGGAGGAGTCCAGCACCTTATTACTAACATGTGTCACGCAGGTTAACAGTTTCTTTTTTTGATTATTAGAGAGAATTGAACTAGATATAATCATGCAGCAACGTCTAGCAAACTATTTGTTTTGATTATGTCAGTAAAAGTTTGTTTTAATCCATCCATTATGGTTGAAAGTAATAAGAACAATTCAAAATTATGAGTGATTCACCAACAGGAAATAAAATTCAAAATTGAGTGTTGGGTTTGACTATTTGCTAAGCAGAGGAAACTGTCTTTTAGTATAAAATAGCTATCCTGTTCAGGTGTCACAATAAATTTATCAGCTCCAATGAAATGTAGAAAGTATTGTTTTTCTAATATTAGTGAAAGATGATGTCCATTTAAATTAGATTTTTCATTCATTTCTAATTGGCTTAAAATCCAGTTTAGCTACACGTCTCTCATTCATAACTTGTTTAAAGGATTCTAATTCTCATAGACAAATAGGCATCCTGATGTTTTTCATTTTCATCCATCATTAAGTTTCTTATGGCTGAGGTTACTGGTTGTGCATTGCCTTTCCACTGTGCTATCAACTTATGAAGTAACTGAGTTCAGATTGGATCCATTTATTTCATTCAGTGCCTTATCTGCCTCTTTCCCCCACTCTTTTGAGCACTGCCGAGGGTCATATTGAAAAACTATCTCCAATTCCAACTGAAATCAACCAGGAAATGGCTTTATTTTACTTTTAGCTGCGACCGAAATCAAACAGGACTGCATCATTTCATAAAATGGTCATTTACAATGCAGTAGCATGTATGCTGTTTTGAAAGCACCCTACATTTCTTATATATGCCTGTTTTTCATTTTATTCATTTAGAATTGCTTAAGAAATAGAAAATATTGTGAAAAGTGCTGGTTTTGTCTGGAGTAGACAATTTTCTTCATAGTAGCTGCCACGGGGCTGTTTGGGATTTGTGCTGAAAACAGTGCTGATAACACAAGGATGTTTTCATTATTGCTGGGCAGGGATTGCACTGAGCCAAGACCTTTTCTGTTCTTCACCCACCAGCGAGGGGAGTTGGGGTGGTACAAGAAACTGGGGGGGAGCACAGCTGGGACAGCTGACCCCAGCTGACCCCAGGGGTGTCCCAGACCATGTAGTGCCACACTCAGCACACAAAGCTGGGGGTAAGAAGAAGGAGGGGAGGGAATGTTCTGAGTGATGGAATTTGTCTTGCCAAGTCACTGTTACACATGAAGGGGCCCTGCTCTCCTGGGATGGCTGAAAACCTGCCTGCCCACAGGAAGGGTGAATTAATTCCTTGTTTTGCTTTGCTTGTGTGCATGAACTTTGCTTTACCTATTAAACAGTTTCTATTGCAATGCATGGATTTTCTCACATTCACCCTTCCAATTGTCTCCCCCACCCCACCAGGAAGTACATGAGGAAGCAGCTGTGGGGGGACGAGTTGCAGGTTGGGGTTAATCCATGACAGTCCTACAGTGAAGTAGGGTGCCATTAAAAATATGTCTATTTTTTGGATAAAAGAGACATTTCTGTATATTGGAAAGAAGGAACTTCAGAGTGTACTTAGTAATGGTCTCTGAAGAGCAAAATAAACCAAAAGGACATTCCTTTCAGTTGCACTGAGAGACTGAAAGAGAGTGTCAGACATCAGAGGCAGAGTGTGTGCTTGGATGCACCAGTTTCAATAAGAGGGAACACTGAATGGGAGATATGAGATTAGAAATTCCTCATACTTGGCTTGTATTTGCAAATGCACTTTTCCAAGGACTGCTTTCAGAGGCAATTTTTAATATGTTTTCATCCTGCTTTAATCCTTACCCATGTTTTCAGTGATCCAGGAGAGTCATCAGGATGACTTTTAAAGTCCATGGCTTGTTTTTGAAGAAACAGGGATTGTTCTAGATTTGTAAATAGAGAATTGAGCAATTACTTCAGGACAGATTTTCCTGATGCTATGGGACTGCAGGAGGTTGGGAATTGTTTTCCTGTATTTCACCTGGGTCTGGTACTCCTTTTTTTGAACTTCCCATGGTAGTTATTGATAAGGACAGCCTAGAAGATGTGTGTGGGGAAACTGTTGTCATTCTTGAAATTTATGGCTTATAAAAATGGGCTAAGCTTTGGCAATACATTTTTTTTAAAAATGAGGCAGGTGTTAGACACAGACATATTGGACATGCTAGATCAGTCTATTAAAGAAACTATAAATCAATCATTTATATTTTATAGTAGTTTCCATACATTCCTCTGATCCCCTCATCTTTAGCTTTGCTTTTTAATGGAACTAATTTTGTTAAAAGGAGATAATAGGAAATTGCCTCAATTATCTTGCATGAGACATTCAAGAATAGGGATGCTAAAGTAAAACGTCTTATGTGTAGGTCTGATAAGTTGATAGAAGTGGTTTTAATATTTGTGGTAAAGATCAGACTCCTATTATGAATAGCAGAGAGTGAATATTAATTCACTAAGTGTTGTCTCAGGCTGTTTTCTTGTTAACAGCCCGCTAAAGAACATGGCATTTCCCATCTGCTCCTGAAATAGTCACTGGGTCTACCTCAGGAATGACAGCTGGCTCACTGTGCTCTCTGAAATGTGTGTCCTGGATACAAAGGGGCTCAGGACTCTCCAATGTTTTCATTGCTGGCTTTTTGAAAGGTTTTTCATCCTATCCTTGCTGTGTTCCTTATACTCTTTCACTGAGCATCTGGGGCTGTAAGGATAGAAAGAATGTTGACCTGAATCTCTACTGCAGTTCATGGCACCCCTCCAGATTCTTGGGCACTTTCTGTGTGTGCCAGCAGGACATAAGCATTGTTTCAGTGACAGGGTGTCTTTGGCAAGGGCTGATATCAACATCCTTGTAGCCCTTCTTGAGGGTCTCCAATATGCAGAGTAAACCTAGCAGCGAGCATGCAGTCTATGCCATCATATCCAATGTCCTCAGGATCAGAATGGAGGACCTCCAGGGCTGCATGCAAGAGCCTGACAGCTTGTGCTATATCTCAAATAATTCCAAGATCCTCATATTGGCTCCCAGCTCTCTGTGTGCAACTGTGTGTTGGTGATGATAAAGGAGAGGAGCGTGGGGGAGGGTAATATATTTGTCTTTTGTGCATGATTTTCCTTCACTCATCCCATCCTGCCCTTCGTAAGCCATGAATTCACAGACATTTGGCATGAGCTCCTTGATGTCTGGCAAGGGGGTAGCACAGGAAGGGGGAAGATGAAGGGAACAAAGCTTGGTATTTCATAAGCGGTTTACAGAACATTAAGGGGAATATTTTGTTCCAGTAGATTTTAGAATTCCTTGCAAATAAAGCTGGAACACAAAAGCAGTACATTTTAGGTTTTGAAGACTTATACCCCTTAACTCTTTTTACTGATTTATTTGA
The DNA here is from genome assembly GCA_013398075.1 of Notiomystis cincta. NCBI lineage: Eukaryota > Metazoa > Chordata > Aves > Passeriformes > Notiomystidae > Notiomystis > Notiomystis cincta. The sequence goes on along the minus strand of VZRX01022237.1, from coordinate 382,568 downwards.
ATGAATTTCAGATTTTAAATTGCACCTCCTATAATGATTGAATGCACTTTCTGTATAGCCAGTATTTATGGTACAGCTGTTGGCAATGTTAATGTGAAAAGCACATCTCCTGAACATTGTCAAGCTCTTATTGTCACCTTTAGTTCCCTGGGAGATGGGGACAGAATTTTATTTCAGATTAAAAGGGAGAAAACTGTTACCTTTCAGGGAAAACATATATTTATGTTTCTGGATGTCTCTAAAGTGACTCAGACAAGGAGACACATATTTGAGTTATTGTTGCTAGATTTCATTATACTTGGTGCCTGGGTGGCTGTACTATATTTTATGCTGCAAGGTTTAGAGTTGTTTTGGAAGGGAAGAGAAGGGAAGCATTTTTCGGATCTTGATGAGGATGATAAAATGTAAATTCTAGGGGCAAAATTCAGAGGTGATGCCACTGAGAATGAAAGTTTGATATTTCATGCGAGACAGTCATTTAAATTCAGTCTTCATCTTATCTCTTCTCTCCTTTCCACCTATTTCTCCCTGTTTTTCAATGAGTAAATATGTCAAAATTGGTGAAAAGTAGATGCTGGTAGCCTATAGGAGATAGGAATTAAAATATGATGATAACAAAGCTAGGTTCAAACCCACCACATACAGGCATCTGACTTCATAGTGTGTTTTAGATGTCTAATCAGCAAGTCTTCCTGAGGTAAATGTTCAAACTGCTCTTGTAGTCAGAAGGCAAAATAGATGGTTCTGAAGAACTTTAGTCCAGTGGAAGTTGTCCCTGCCCATGGCAAGGACCAGATGATCTTCAAGGACCCTTCCAACCAAACTCTGCTATGATTCTGTGACTCCAGAGAGAGGGAGAACCTGTCAGTCTCAGGTTAGGTACCGAGGTATATAGAGGACTCCTCTCCCTGGAAACCCTTTACAATCACCTACCTCTCCCCAGTGATATTATGAAACTTATTTCTGATGATCTGCCTCATTAGGCCTCTGAAATTATAGGAGAGAGTTTGGTGAAAGAAAGAGGAACTTGATCTTACCCTAATTGAGTCTCCCAGGGAGTCACAGTGAGTACAAGGAGAACACGTAACTGTGAGCCAGGGGTTCCCAAAGAAATGTTTCTCCAAGCTCAGGCTGTGACACTGCAAATAGGGTCACCTGCCCAACAGAAATTCAATTGCTAATTCAGGCTCCCAGCTGAAAGCAGGGTCGAAAGCCTAATTATGAAACCTAATTAGACATTGAGTGTATGCAAAATACAGCTCCTCCTTCCTTTCCATCCAACATAACATTATATACACATTTAATGGTACAGCAGTATTATGTATGAATGCAGCACTTCTAATTAATAAGTGATGCTATAAAGACTTTGTATTTAAAATTGGCAACTTCTGATGGAAAAATAATGACCCTATTTAATTGCAATTATTTGATAACATTGTAAGTAGCAATAACAAAAATTATTAAGAAGTTTAACTTGTACCTTGTAACTGCTGCATATACATTGATTCATAATAAAATTCCTCTTTTGCTGGAGGGTAGAAAAGGCACAGCAATACAGCAAATTATATGATGATATTTATAGGACTTGTTTTGATTATGGGTTGGCTCTGCAAACATACAAACTCAAACATGCACACTTCTACATGCACCACACACATCTTTAACAGCTTCTAGCTTGAAAGGGAAGGATGTTGACCATCAAATAAAGGTAAATAAATACCTGTTAGTAACTTTGATCATGGTCTTTTAATTAACTGAGGTGAGTTAGCAATGATAGAAACAGTAAAAAGGAGGAATAACCTATGGTTGGCTAAATGTGTTAGAGACAAGTCCTCAGGTAGGATTCTATGTGCACTGAGGGAAAAAAGCTTACAAATGTATTTGGATGTGGTGAAACACCACGGTACTGCTGCTCCACAGTGGATCCCTGGGTCAGAATTCATGGCCAGGGAAGCTCTGTTTGTGCCAAGCTCTTGTGGGTGAGCACAGACTTCTGTGGGTACAAACTTGTAGGAAATCCTGTGCCTCCTATCGATGCTTCTTTGGCTTTCTTGGTGGCTGCAATTCTTTCAACTGTTTCTTAGCCTCCTGACCAGTCTTTTTCAGCAATGCTGGGTCATTTGTGCACCACTGTGTTTTTAGTAGTATTGTGAAAAACTAGAAATATGCTATTTAAAAGTCCTGTGGGGGTGCTTGCTGTCGACTTCTCATGCAGCAGCAACACGTGTTTTTTCTTGGCAGAGAAGCTTTTATCCATCAGCCCAAGAGTTACAGTGTGGCTTCATAAACAGCTCCCAAGTAGCCCCAAATTACCTGAGGAAAAGGTTGTGTTAGACTCTTTAAGAACCCTTTTTAGTAGCTCTACATGGTTTCTGTCTCCTGAGCTGGCTCTCTCAGAGCCCACTGAGCACCACGTTCTAATGCTGCTATGGAATGCATCTCATACCTGGATTTAGGTTATTCCTTGCATGGAAAGACATGCCTGAAGGAAAAAAAAAAAGGTGAAAATTCTGTTCTCATAGAAAAAACAACAACAAAAAGTACCACTGATAATTTTGTGTCTCAAGTACACTCTTTGAAGAAACAGGTCTGTCCTAGTAAAGTTGAGGTGCACACAGTGGAAGCTGAAGTAGTTATGTAAGCTTTCTCATAATCAATAAACAGGATGATTCATTCTGTGAGAAATTTCAAAGTAGACGTGCCCTTACTTTATATTAAAATGAATTCTGACTTGCTATAACTGGAAATCCTCAAAAAATTACAGAACACAGACTGTGAAGGAAAAACAGTGGAACAATATCAGCAATGTGGTCTTTGAAAACTTACACTTTAGGAGACCTGCAATCACATTTTGAATTGAATAGACTGAACATCATCATGAAGAACCTCTCTAGAATTTTGAAAGTCTTTCTTATTTTCCTTAGTGGATTTAAAATCACTTGTATCCAAATCCAGATATTTAACTTAGATAAATTTCAAACTGCTACAAGTTAATTGAACTTTGTATTGAATAGTGGAGAAATTCATTCAACATTTCTAGAAAAAGAGAAAGAAATAATATAGTACATTATAGATTTTTTCCCTTATAACAAATTTTCATAATGGCAAGTCTGGCAAGATCTTTCTTTCATTATTAGAATTTTGGTTTTTATTATTTTCCTGTCTCCTGTTATTTAACTTCTTATTTTTCTGCCAAAACACCCACAAAATGCACGTATGCTGGATTTTCATTTATTGCATTATTTCAGGTTATCTCAAGTTTCAGTGTGGATGAGAAATAATGAAAATAGCATATGCCAGTTATTTCCCGTGGCAGATGGCTCTCACAGGAGCTTCTATACTGCTCAGCTGATTTATAGGGTAGAAAAAAATATTAAAATGTCACACAATAAGCCAAAAGCTGTTTCATTGAGGGTCAGAAATTATTTATGGACTTAACATTTAGCACTAAAAAGTGTCCTTCAGCAGCCATTGTCCAACGTGGAATTTTATTTCCTTGGGCTAGATGGCGCTGGAGTATATAAAATATCCATCCCTGACTCCCAGCACAGAGCTTCCCTCTGCCTGAGAAAGGAACAAGACTTTCCTACATGCAGATATTCAGTTCTTTCTGTCAGTATCGACAAACAAAATGATAACTCTTCTTGTTTTATTTTGAAGGTTATTATAAGTTCCCATTTCACTCGGTATATATTCTCTCCTCAGTGATGTGTGGCAAAGCTGCATTTTATACATAGAGGATTAAATATATGCCCAAAATTGAACATGTGCACAAAACCCACAAACATTTTCTGTGAACATTTGACATTTTTTTTTTACCCTGGAGGAGGAGAAAGCAGCATGAAGGAAGAAGTTGTTTTATTCCCTGGGATAGTTTCTGTTTCTAGCACAGGAGAGGAGGATTTTCAGTCTAAAAATCTGGAAGGATTGAGATCTACCAGGGCTGGTGTGGAACACCTCTCTGGCACTCTGTTATGCCCCATCCTAGTGAAGCAGGACCTTCTTTCTGCTGTGCAAATCCACTGCACCTCCTTCTCTGCCATCTCCTTTGCCCCTCTCTGTGTGGAATTCCAGCCATGGCACTGTCTTGCTGCTTCAGCCCTGGGAAGGAGTGGCTGTAGATGAGTCCCTTCCTGCATCCTCTGCCCAGATGGGGAGAGAGGAGATGAAATTCATGTCAATTTGTGGTGAAATTTGAGAAGTCTAGTGACATCCTCTAGGAATGGGAAATAATTCCCCTAACAAGACCAAACTGGACCTCCATCCAGTTAGAGGAAGAAGGACATATGGAGGAGAAATAGAGAGCCATCACAACCCATAATTCCTGAAAATCTCATGATCCCAAGGCTGAACTGTGTATCTGCCTGCTGCCATAGGAACTTTCTGTGCTGTTGTTAGCACGAAAGACTCAGTTTTTGGCCAGGCTTTGGAGAGAAGGTAAAATGCAGGAGTTAAGGAAGGTGGTTCCATGGTCTCAAGTGGCCACAGAATGTTTTCTGTAAATTAACTTCCAAGCTTTCAATACCAGCCAGAGGTGCTCTTCAAATGTGACTAGCCAGAGGTAAGAGGTGCACTAGCCTGAAGTGTTTGTGCTGAAGTCCTTCATTTGAGGATACCTGTGCAGTAGCAATAAATACAGACTTGCTTGAACAGCATCTTTAAATTTGTCTTCTGAATACCATATGTGCTCTTTGCTTTGGGAATAGAAATGAATTTCACTCTGAGAGTATAAGCTACTTTAAGAGTATAAGCTTGCTGGAGTTATTTATAAGTGCTTATAAGTTTTTACATATGTGGTCTAAGGTTAATTAGGTTTTGTGAAAACAGATCAGGTATTGATCCTCAGAAAAGAGTTAAAGCAAAGTTTAGAGGAAAAAGAGTAGTGAACTAAGTTGTGATGTGTTACACAACACTGTTTATACATCACTTCATTATGATTTAATGACATTGGTGTTATTGTTTGGTAGCACAGAAAACCTCTGAGGTTCAGAGGGGCTGCTCTGGCACCCTTGCCCATCTCAGGCACCCCTTTGTCTCTCAATGGCAATGAAGGGAACATCCCTCACAACCCTTTCATTTTTTGGTCATGCCTGCCTCTGCACTGTGCAGTCTGCAGTGCTGTTCTGGGGAGCTGACACAGGCTGCTGAAACCCATGATTTGGACTGCTTTCCCACGGGGCTGGACTGAGCTGCCAGAGACAGATTCAGCACAAGTACAGGTGTTGCTGCATGTGGAAGCACAGCTATTACCTGTCTATGGATGTGCTGAAGGAAAATCTCTTTATGTACTGGCAGGATACTGATTCATAGTTCCGATGAAAGAATAAATTTGCCAATTTTTACATTTTTTTAAAATTCTTTTCCTCTGGGGCAAAGATCCTACTATTTTTCATGTGCACACAAAGCATGGAATCTGACTGGTAGGACATTTGCCCCTGTGCTCATCTTTTCTGCCCTTGCAGATTCAGCTTGAACAGTGTTTATTGCTGCTCTGGACAGAGGCTGCCTGTCCTCTTCCACACAGCCACATGCAGTTGTGTTAAGGACTTATTCTGCCACTGACTGGGCAGTGGAGCTTAAGCTGACTGCACAGTTAAATTAACAAAAATTTGGAACTCAGCTGATGTTAATGGCACTGAACTTGTATATCCTGTCATGCTGCTTGATGTAGAACTGCAGGCAGATTTAGAAAATCTGAGCTTGTTTGCTTCTGTTTGTTTGTTTCCTCTAAACTTTCTTAATGAAGTTTTTAAGTGTCCTGGAACAAAAATATTTTTAAGGCACTATTAAATCGATTTGTCTTTTTAGCATAAAATGGAATTTTAAATTTGTTTTGCTGCTGGAACAAGACAATATTGCTCACATCTCAGACCTTGCTTGCTTTGCTCATGTTACTCTTCTCCTGACTATGCTCCTGTTCAAGGAATTCAGGATGTCAGTAAATACATGATACAAAAATTACTGGTTTGGATTCGTCAATACTGAAACTTTCTGGAAGATGTCCACATTCTTTTGATTTCAGTAGGAATTGAGGACACTTATACCTAGTTGAATTATTACAAGCTCTCTGGGGAAAACAAACCATTTCAAAATATCTTGCTAAAATCAAAGATGAAGATGATGAGACTGAAATAATCAACCCAATCTACTTCTCTTGGCTGGCAGAATTGCTGTGGTTTTCCAGCTGTTGTTATAGATGCTCTTAAAAAGAATATTAAAAACATCTGTCACCTATTTTTTTTTCCCATCAAAATATATGAATTTTAAATAGCTGTTACAATGAAAGCTAGGTTGACATTCTAGTCTAGAATAAAGAAATAAATATTTGTATGTCTAAAACAAAGAATATGTGGTTCAATTAGAAAAAAAGGGAAGTGTTTTATTTGGCTGCTAATAAGTAATGTCAGGTAGAGATTGGAAGAAGGGTCCCTGATGTTGCAGCCAGTGAGTGACCTATATACAAAAAGGTATCACTAACAAGGCATTCCTTTGTGATAAATTGCAGATATTTTTTAGGACACACCTCTGCCTCCTAGCGTGCGAGGAAACCCCACTTTGAGAAAAATCTGAGTAGCCCTAAGTTTAGTACATCAGTATGTCAGTGCCTTTTTAATATGGGATCTTCAGACAGCATCTGGCTTTTATTCTCTTTCAAGTGAGGTGTTTACCAAGTTCTCTGAGTGTGTTTGGGCTTTTTTCTCTTTGTCCTCAAAAGTGCTTTAGATCCTGCCCTGATCTCCCACAGGTGTCTGACCACGCCCCAGTCATGCATTAGAGACCTCATCTGTCACACATATTTTGGTCTGATTTTTGGTCTTCCCTTGAGTTGTACTTGGTACATCCTTATCATTTCAGCAAATCCTTCCATGTTCAGGAAGCTTTTTATGTGTTCTCCTGGCTGTATCTTTCTCACATCATAAATGAAATGATACAGGGACAGCAATACCTGGCATGCAAAATGATTGGGGTATATTTAGGAGGCAGATTTCATTGGTACAAAAATCTGAAATGTATGTGATCTACCAAGTATCACAAAATCTGTCTGTGCAAATGGAATTCTTTCCAGACACTGTTAGAAATACCTCTTCTCATGGCAGAGGCAAACTATCTTTAACTACTTACAGCTACTGGAGGAACCACATTGCATGCAGGCTTGGGCACAGGGATCTACTAAGTCCTCATCCATTTTTAGATCTAAGTCTCTGATGTGATACAGCTTTCAGAGCAGGAGTAAAACTTAAAGGCTGTGGTGAGGAACTTGTTTATTAACACAGGAGACCACTTTGCCTCAATAAGAGCAATAATAATAATAATAATAATAATAATAATAATAATAATAATAATAGTAGGAATAATAATAAGTGCAATAAGAGAGAAGAGATTGGACTAGGTGACCTCTGGAAGTCACTTCCAACATAAATTATCTATGACTTTATAATTTTTTCAATAGGAGTGGACTGGCTGAATACTTGTTTCTCTGTATACTGTTCTTAAAATTAAGGAAGGTTTTTTTGACCCCTGTAATTTGTATGACTTTGTTTACAAGTTGACATTTGTATTTCAGAACCAAGTTACAATACCTGCAGCAGCACTATCACTTATTTTTGTTAAAATATAATTCCAGCTCCATAGTACTTCAGTACAGTAAACAGCTGAAGGGGTGATGGGGGAGAATAGCCATACAAAACAATGAATAATTTGCCCACATTCATAGAAAAGATCTATGGACAAGCAGGAAACATGTTTTTTCCTAATGCATGAATACTGTTCTGTATTTTATGTTCACTCCAGATTATTTTGCCTTCAAATAAATTTAGCCCTGTGAATATTTGAAGCCAAGTGACTAATTTCACAGCCAAAATCCTGTGCCAGACAGTATAGTGTAAGATATCTGATACTGCTGCAGACATAGGCACATTTTAAGGGGAAAGTTTTTGTTTGGCAAAGTGAATTGCAATTGCACTGAAGGAAGCCTGCACCTCTTCTTTTACTTGTGTAAGACAACTGCTGAAGGCAAATTAGCAAGATTTTTGATTCTTGCACATTGTTAGGTTAAGAAAAGAGCAATCAGGCCACTTTAACTTGTCTTCTTGACATGGTCTGTGTGTCCAGCACCTGGGCAGGAGCAACAGTTGAGGCAGGAGACCTGGCTGATGTTTCAGCACTGGTCTGTAATGGTCCCAGCTGGCACCCCCTGTTTGTGTGTGTGGTGCCTCTGTAAAAATGTTCTTCCATGATCTTTATTACCTGGAGGGTGTTTGTGTGTCTGTGTCTGTGTAGCCAGGTGTTGTCACAGGCTTCCAGTCAAGTCAGCCCATGCTGATATTGTGATGTCCCTTTCCAGTGGTTTCATGATCTTTATTACCTGGAGGGTGTTTGTGTGTCTGTGTCTGTGTAGCCAGGTGTTGTCACAGGCTTCCAGTCAAGTCAGCCCATGCTGATATTGTGATGTCCCTTTCCAGTGGTTTCAGATGCTGTTCTCCCATCACTTGCTGATCCATGGCCATTTCAATGCTCATGACACCCAGGACTCCTTTGCTCTGCCCTGCTGTCTGCAGCTTGTTTCAGGTGTTGTTCTCCCATCAGTTGTTGATCCATGCCCATTTCAAGGCTCATGACACCCAGGACTCCTTTGCTCTGCCCTGCTGTCTGCAGCTTGTTTCAGGTTTTGTTCTCCCATCAGTTGTTGATCCATGCCCATTTCAAGGCTCATGACACCCAGGACTCCTTTGCTCTGCCCTGCTGTCTGCAGCTTGTTATCCTCAGGCACCTCAGGCTCTCGAGCGAGGCGAGGTCGCAGCGCTCCCACGACACATTCCTGTGCCCCATGAAGGAAAACTGTCCTGGCACTAGCAAGAGCATATCCAAAGATCAAGGGATGTGATTATGCTGTCTGGGGACTTGTTAGGCCATACCTGAACTATTATGTCTAGCTGAAGTTTCTCCAGTTCAAGGGAGACTCCAAAGCTGATCTACTAAACAGCCAGCAAGAGGATGGGAGCGTTGGTGGATCTGACATATGAAGAAAGCATGAATAAATAGGGTTCAGCCCAAAAACCAGGAGACTCCAGGGATATCTAATCATGGTTTCCCACAGAATTACCCAAGACAGGTAGTTATGTGGAAGACGGAGGCATTTACTCCACAAGAGTGCAGGTTGACAGTACAAAAGTATCTGGCACAAGTTATTTGAAGGGAAATTCACTAAGGAGATAAGAAGAAAACTTCATCTTGGAAAAGATTTAATATTGGAATAATTTGTCCAGAAAAGTGGTGGAATCTCGCTTGCTGAAAATTGTTGTTTCTCTTACTTCTGTTAAGGGTCCTTGCTCATGGCAGGGGGGTTGGAATTAGTTGATCTTTAAAGTTCCTTCCAACCCAAGCCATTCTGGGATTTTATGATTCTTTATTCTCTATGCATTCAACTCAATAAAACCTAAGATTTGCCTGTTGCAGGAAGGCATATGTTTCAGGATATCACAGATTTATTCTACCCTTAGCTTGATGACACTAGCAACTTACAGAAACATTTTTTAATTCTGTGACTCTTATTAATTATCCAGTAACCTTGAAAAATTTCCCATTGGCCCTTCCGCTTATTGAAATTTCTTACATGAACTGCTTGGATTTTACAGAGTTGGATTTTTTTTTTTTTTTTACCTAGTACCTTACTATCCAATTTGAAAGATAAATAGATAGTGGAAAAATCAATTAAAGCAGAAAAGTTATAATGTGTTAAACTAGAATCGTTCTGACCTGGAAGAATTGGGTCATTATCTAAATATTCCCAAGTCTTGGAATTGCTTTCATCCTGTGGTTGAGCTCTGGTTCCACTGAACTTCTTAAGAAAGTTAATCTAAATTTTATTCCAAAGCAGGAGTTCTGAAGAGTTCAAAGGTTTCTATATTTACATCATCAAACAATTTAGATATAAAAGGAATGATTTTATGCCTCTATTCAGGCTTGTGAAATTATGAGGTCATGGAAAAAGAGGGGTTCTCTTGTTAACTCAACTATTTCCATAATTAACATTCTTTTGGCTACTTGAGATTTAGCATGCTATTTCATTACAATAAAGCATGTGGAGAAAATAAAAGTTGTTAAAGTACAATTGGTTTTCATTGCCAATATAACTTAAAATCCCCTTAGCCACAAAATTTCAGCATTGTTTTCCTAATGACTTGCATAATTAGATCATCAGATTTCTCTCCTTTAAAAAGAAAAAAGAAAAAAGTCTCACGTGGTGGCTTTAAAGGTTATTATTTGCATGAATTTTCCCCCCTCAGTGTTACATTTGCACTTTTATTTCCACCAGTGCTGAAAGGTCAGAGACCTAGCGAGTTAAATGAAATCATGTCAAGAGCAACTAGAGCTCTTACTTCCCCTTTCCTCTCTTTTTTTCTTTTTAGATACTGACAGCTACTGGCAAATGCATGTATGCAACCAGTTTGATTTGGGATCCTTGTCCATCTCAGCCTATTAAGGCAATTTAGAGCACTCCTGTGGGTCTGCCATGGTGCTGTTCTCTCTTTTACATGTGCCTGTGGCAAGTTTTGTCACTTCATTTCAAGAATTCCAGTGCACTGGACTGAACTGGACTTAAATGGAGACTGTTTTGGAGATATTGTAAAATAGGGAGTGTTACAAAGAAGTGTAGATATTCTCATTAATAAATATTTTCCAGAGGTCTTACATTCATACAAGTTAACTAGATCTGCCATACATATTACAAGAAAAAGTCCCTTCTCATTTTCTATGTGTCTCTGTTATTAAAGGAGTCAAACACATTAAAACTTGTAGAAAAATCACATTTCTGGAAGAGATCTTGAGATGTTATCCAGTACAGGATAACATCTTCCTGCAGGGCAGGTTCAGCTCTTCCTAAACCATGCCTGACAGATTTTTATCTTACCAATTCTTTAAAATCTCCAGTGCTAAAAAATCTGTATTTTCTCCAGGCATTTAATTCAAGTCTTTAAGAACATTTGACATTCTTTCATCTAATATATAACTTAGAGCTTTTTTGATGCATTTTAGGCTGATTTCTTGCTTTCCTATTTAAATTTTCTCTGTGCAGTAGTGTTTTAAAGTACTTGAAGACCATGAAAGTGCTCTTCAGATGCCACTCATCTGCACTAAAAAAATCAGCACATTTTGGTTGTCCTCAGAGGTTGTGTTTTATAACCCTCTGATTATTCTTCTCTCTTTAGCTAGTCAGCATTTCTCCTGCAGATATCCTAAATCAAGACAAAGCAATTGAGTGAAATAAACAGGAAGTTTTTAACTTTGTCTTCTATATGATTCTCTTCCAGGAGGAAGCTTCCATTCTGTCTTTGAAATAGCCTTGCATAGCTGACTCATGCCCAGTTTATGACCCACTATAGTCCATGCATCCTTTTTCAGAAGAACTGTTATTACTTATCCTATAATTTTGCAGATGGTTACTCTCACCTAAGTGGGGAACTTTTGATTTTTTGGCATTATTAAATTGCATCCCAGCCACTTCAGACAATTTCTCCAATTTATAATAATCAGTTTGAATTCTAACCTCGTCATTGCCTGTCCCAGATTTGAATCATCTGGAAGTGGAGCAACTATATTCCCTACTCCATCAGGCAGTTTTTATTATAGGAAGTTTTCCATAGACCTAGACTTCAAATTAGTCCCCAGCAGACCTCACTCTTACATCCTTCTAGCTGAACAGTTTGTCTTTACACACAGTATCCCAATCAGTTGTGTCCCTACCATATGGCAGTTTCAGGAAGACCCTGGATTGCAGAGAAAAATGTCAGAAAAGACACTGTCAAAAACTTTTCTAAAGTAAAGATTTTTTTCCTTTTCAATACACAAGCCTGTCACCATGTCATAGGAAAAAGCTCGGTTGCTTGACGAGATTTGTTCTTGACAAATCAGCGTTGGCTGATTCATATCCCCTTGTTCCCATCCAGATGTTTGAATACTTGAACCAGTATATTTTTTCTTGGTAATTGAAATGAGATTGACTGATCTACACCTCTTTTCATTTTTTTAAAGATAAGAACTATGATTGCTTTTTTTTCTGTTTTCTGAAATTTTACCTGTCTTCACTCCATTCTCAAAATAATTGCCCTGGGCTGTGAGATCACTTCAGGCCAGTTCTCTACCTACTCTCAGGTGAATTCCATCAGGACCAGCCAGTTTAAAAACTGTCCAGCTTCTCAAAGTAGAATTAAATCTCTGCTTTGCCTTTGCCATCCCAAGTTTTTACCCGTTTTTCGTTGATGCTAATTGTGTTAGACATCTAATCACAGCTGCTGTATCAAGCGAAGACTGAAGGAAAAAACCTACATTCTCATCTTTGGCCATCTGTGCACCATTGAGGCCTCTCGTACTTGGGAACCTGTGAAATGTTTTGATAATCTCTGCGTTGTGTAGTGATAGAATAAGGAAAGAGAAAGACTGCAGTGTTCATATTTAAACTGATTTTTGACCTCAGAAGGAAGCTGAGTCTAATGTGGGCCACGCACATTTGCGAGATTCATCACACTCATTTTGATCAATAAAAATGCTAATATCTAATTTAAGCATGCTCTTAAGTGTCACTCTGTGTCAATGGGACATGGAAAGTGACTTCAAGGATCAGCTTTTTTTTCCCTTTTTCCAGATGTTTTCCCTTTTGTTAGATGAAACCAAACCTGTCAAGGACAGCACATTATGATACCAGTGCAAGCAGACAGGGATGGCAGCTTGGTGAGGACTTGGTGCTTGGAAAGTCTTTATTACATTTGAGGACAAGCACATCATCAAAAGCAAATGGCCAGGTTTTCTTCTGGTTTTATTATAAGCTTTAAGACTGCATTGCCTTAAACCCATCTTTTACAAGAGTGAATGACAATTTAAATTCTGATTTTTAATATATTTAACTTGGTGCACTGCATCATGTTTGACACACCACTGTTTTTACTATTTTTGGTTGGGAATCTGAATTATGCAGGAATTATTCATGAGCGTATGTGTATATATTGGCCAAAATAATCTGTTTTTGTGCAAGAAAGGAAGTTACCATAAATTTGCTACAGCCCACTTCTGTCTTCCATAAGTAACTTTCAAGTTTAGGAGAAGGTTGTATTTTAGCAATTTTTAAAAAGGCTTCCAAAAGATGTTTATTGAAAAAGTTTGGCTTATAGCATGATATCAATTTAAACAGCTTGTTTTACTAGCATGTAACCAGTATGGTGACCTAGCTGAAGTCCAAATCTGTTTTAAAGGGCTAAATCTGTATTTTCTATTATTATATTTCTTTTTATTACCAATGTGTTCAAAGAGTCCAAACTTTGCTTAAGTTTCCCTACCTTATTTAGTCTGCATTCCTTTAAAGACCATGTCTTCCCTCATGTGGCCCTACATTCTGCACCAGAACTGTGAATCACTGTCACCTATTTGCTTCATGGTGGATGACAAGAAAACCAGTGTAGGTTGGTCAGAGCAACAATAATTCTTCAATTATCTTCAAATGTTCAGTACTGCTCAAGTTTGCTTCAGGTCTTTTTTTCTGATGTGAGATCATGGACTTTTTGTATTTTTAGAATCTATATCTTCCTTTCCTTTCTCTTCCTGAACCTGACTAGAATTTGATGTGTACACTGTGCATTATGCAAGCCTCTGCTCAGCTCAGCTCCAATATAATGTGTGTGTCTGTGTGTGTGTGTGTGCATGAGGACACACAGGTGAGAGATTCCTAGAAAAACAAAAACCAAAAGAGGCTTTCCTTTTATGCCAATTTGAATGATTGTCCTTCACTTGATAAAGTCTGTCACATACCTTGGTGTTTCATATGAACTGTCACAATAACCTGACTATAATGCAGATTCCTGACCCAGCTTCCAGAGGTTTGTGATATGTCTCCTTATTCCATTAGCACTTTGTCATCTGCTCCCCTGATGCTACTGTCATGTGGAGAAGAGGTTTAGGGTGAAGTTCTTGATAGTGCTGAAAAGTCTCTTTGTGTATTACTCACACTGTATCTCTCATTTTGCACAATACCTATTTATATGTTTCTGCTTATCTCACCAACTGATGTATCTCACACACAACTTGTAGAGCCTTATTGTGGAGGCTTATGAATTTCAATATTTGGGGTTTATTTTGAACATGATATAATATAATTTAAGAATAAATAATATAAGAAGACTGTCAAATGTTCCTTCTGTGTAATTCCTTATCACTGTTTCAGAAGAGGGCACTTTTCCTCTGACATGACAGTAAGAATTGGCTGATCTACTTTCTGGAATGTCAATAAAGGAGGGATCTTAGCCACATACTTCCTTTGGGGCTGGTGAGCTCATTTATGTAGTGTTGGGGGATTTTTGGTGTTGTTTTTGGGTTTGGGGTTTTGTTGGTTTGTATGTTTGGTTTGCTTAAATTTTTTTTCCTTAATATGATTTGTAGTAAATTCCATCTGTTTCAACCTGCCCCTACAAAGAAGGCAAAATAATAGGAGTGACTGAAGAGATGAATTAAAAAAAAAAAAAAAAAAAAAAAAAGAAAGCAGAAAGGAACTGTGCAGTATTTCTATGTTTTGGTTCAAATAATTTTAAAGATATTCATAATGTTCTGGTAGTGAACTTAAATGCCTTTATTAAGCCATATGTATTCAGTTCATATTAATATTTTATCTTAATGATGACATCATATACATATAATTTACATTAATGATATAAAATTACTAAATTAATAAGTATATAGTATATAAAATGAATAAGTATATAGTTTAACTCTATGTGCCAGTAATGATGCTGCATATAAGGATGATGTAATATTTTTATATTTATAATTCAGATAAAGTAGATTAGAAAGGTTTTGCCAAACACAAGAATAGAGGCCAGAAAAGCATTGCTTGAAATTTCTCTTCTCTACAGCTTAGTGCAAATAACTTAACTGCTCTACAGCAATTTTTCTGATCTCTGAAATGGGAATAGTAGCTGAGTGTTAGTCCTTGGTGAATGACTTACACAAGACTACATTTCAATGACTGAAATATAGGATATATTTAAAGATTTTTTCTGTTGAATTTCTTCTTTCATTTTTCACATAATTTATTTCAATTTGCTAAGTAACTACTTGGCTGTCAGCCCTCAAGTTTACATTGAATTATTTTTATTTTTCTGATTATGTCTGAACTGGAATCATTATAAAGACAGGAAAAAAGTTCTCCCTCCATATTGTAACTTGACATAGTTGTGAATTTGTATATAGAGTTGTGTTAGTGAAAGGTATTCAGTATCTTTATCTTTGGAAGTGTTAAGAGAAAATTGGAAGAATCACCTTGATTTAAGATTAGTTTTTAAGTTTATTTTTTGCTGCAACTACTGGAAGACACAAAAGTAAATGCTCTGCTTTCTACCCCATGTTCTTTACTACAAGGCCTGTTCCAGGTGGGATGATGGATGGCTTCCTGTGTGGTCTGAACAGGACATGACATTTACAAAACTGGAATAAATTCACTGATCCCTCTGATAACAGTCAAGGCTAACTTTAATCACAAATTGCTTTTTGGCTCAGTTCTATGGGGTCAGAATTTCCTTTCAGCATAACTGACAATTTTCACACAAAACACAGATAAATGACAAAGCTCTGTAATGTGCAGCACCTTTTACACCAATGTGCACCTGCCCTAATTCATTAATTCTCAGCTGCAGCCACCACTTTGTCCAGACATATTCTGTGTAGAATGCTCATAACTGGAATTTTCCCTTGCTGGAAAAGGGGATGGGCAATGTCCATGCTCAGAGACAGAGGTGGGGCAGACCCCAGTGGTCCATATTTCCAGTATGGGAGACTTGGTGTCAGTGGAAGCTGAGTTGTGTTGGGTTTCCTGTTAGTTCATGTGAGAATCAGTGCCTCAGACTCTGCTGGCATGGTCACACAATGGCAGCTGTCACTTTAGTTGTCATTTGAGATTTAGTCCAAGAACATTTTGAACTCAAAACCAGAAGTCTCTGCAGCTTGAGCGGAAAAGAAAGTGTCTGTAGCCAAAGGAGAAATACTTTTATAACTCTTCAGTAGACTGGACAGCTGGGGCAGGTTCACAATATTGCTGAGAATAGTTGTAGCCCAGTCTAAGTGGATTAGAAACATGGTGGTGTCAGGCAATCTGGAAGTGCTTATCCCCATGCTTATCACCATGTTAATGTGGGAACTGGGAAGGTAAATGCACATTTGGTGGATTATGCTCTTCTAGAAAACCCAGACTGAACATATATTAGGAGTAGACTGCAGAACATCCAGCTGCCAATTCATCAACATACAAACACCCAAACCTTTGAGCAATTAGAAAACTTTCTGAAAGTAATGCTGCTAGTGGTGTCTATAAATCAAGAGCAAATAAACAGTCATTAAAATTCTTCCTCACTAATAGAATCTGATAGTGACTCAGAAGCAGTAAGTGAGAATAGATAGTTTAGCTCCAGCCCTAATAGAGAAGGCTCTGTGCCAGCTAATAACTTTCTTTTTCTTTCAGTAAATAAGTGTGAGTACCCTGGTTTACAGGCTGGATAACTAATGGAAGTTGAATCACCTATATTCTGAAATTTATACCCAGTCAAATGGCAATTTCTTTGCTTACTGACATAGTCACCCCCAGGTCTGTCCTTGTAATCCTCATTGGCATTAATGGGAAATGTACAGTTGTGTGGGCATGGTAGGGAGATACTGAGTCAAAAACATTTCTTGTTTTGCCTTTTCTTGTAAGGCAAAAGTGGAAAATAGTTCTTATTGCTAGAGCCTCACACAAATTAAGACAAAAATGTGCTTTTTTTTCTTCCTTCACATCTAATCCTGGCTGAATGCAGGACACTGGTTTATCATGAGTCATAGGGCTCTTCCTGGAAACCACAGAATGCTCATTACCATATTAATATAATAGTCTGTACCAATATATTTTATTTTTTAACAGGAAAGCTGATGCATACCAGACAAACATTACATACCTTTTATTTAGCCAAGTTTAACTGTTCCCAGTTTTTAAAGTGATGTTTGAGTCTCTCTCTGGAGCACTTTTGCTTGTTTCCCACCAGTTGTGGAAACCTTAGCTTAAAAGATAACCTCAAAGAGGTTTGGAAAAAAGCAAATGCACCAATCTTTGGGAAAGTTAGGGAGGATAGTTATGAGCCTGTTTGCCACTGATCTCCAGGAAAAGAGTGAAATGGTTGATACAGTTCAAATTAATAAAGAGTTAAAAGTGGTTACTTTAATTGTTGCCAATCAGCGTCAGTATATGCTAATAAAATTTGTTAATATAGCTTGCTACATTTTTATGAAATTAAAAATTTGATTGAAGAATCTGTTTAATATAGTTAGACATCTCCAGGGCATTTGATTTGGTACAGAGCAATATTTCAATACCTAAGAAGAGTGATGAAAATTCAATGGATTAATAAGTAAGTAAGAAAGTAAGTCATGAGTTTCAAAATGCAGTGGTGCATTGAGTCTTTCTGGGGTGGAGTTGCCTTTCCCCAGGGCAGCCCTCACAGTGCTGGGCTCTGTAGTGGTGGCTGCAAAGGTGTTGGTGGCACAGCAGTGTTTTGGACAATGCTGAGCTCTGCTGGCACAGCTGAGGCTGTTTCTCCACTCTCCCACTGAAGGCCAACAGGTGGGGCAGGGTGGGA
Organism: Notiomystis cincta; assembly: GCA_013398075.1. Lineage (NCBI taxonomy): Eukaryota > Metazoa > Chordata > Aves > Passeriformes > Notiomystidae > Notiomystis > Notiomystis cincta. The sequence goes on along the minus strand of VZRX01022237.1, from coordinate 364,923 downwards.
GGCTGGGGGGACACAGCTGGGACAGGCTGATCCCAAGGCTTATTTTGTACCACATGATGTCATTCTCAGCAGTAAAAGCTGAGACAAAGAAGGTGGGGAGCATTCATTTTTCATTCTTTTCTCTACTGAAACAACTTTATGGGTACCAAATCCCTGCTTCCCAGGAAACACCTGAGCATCACCTGCTGATGGGAAGGAGAAAATATATATTCATTTAAAAAAAAAAAAAAAGCTTCTACACACAGGATTTGTTTTATTTCATTAAACTGCCTTTATCTCAAACCACAAGTCTTTCATCTTATTTGCTCCTTTCCTGCTGAGGATGAGGTGTGAGAGAGTGGCTTGGTGGGCACCAGTTGCCAGCCAAGATCAACCCACCCTAAATTGTAAAGGGGAGTTATTAGGAAGCAGATATCCTCTCAGGGAAGCCCCAGTAAGATCCATTCTTCACTACACATGCATTATCACAATTTAGAAAATACAGAATTGTACTGTAAAAGCTTCTGATTGAAAAAAATCTAGGAGAAGATATAAATAATGAAGAAAATAGGTTGTGAGAATATAGGCACTTTGATAGCTTGGAGCTGTGGCACAGGAAAATTATTTTCCAGTATTGTCCAATACATATTCAGAGGCCAGAAAAATAAAAATCAGGTATACATAAAGGACTGGAAATATGTTCATGGGAGCAGGGAGTGTGGAAAGGACTTAGAGGTCAAGGGAGTTAATCTGATGAAAATGAGCTGGTAAAGATAATACTGTGGCAAAAAGGTTAATGAGACCACTACATGAAACCACAAGAGAATATGAGAAGTTATTGAGAGATAAAATGACTGTATTGTTGGGTTTTGCACTGACCCCTCTGTATCAGGATCATTTCTGATATTTAGTGAAGAGTGTTATAAAATGGAAGAAGATTTAGAGAAGAGCTATGAGAATGATTAATGAACTGGAAAACATGCTATAAGGAAGGATTAAATTAGTTCCATGTATTAGTTTATCAAAGAGAAAATTAGGGAGTCAAAGTCTGTTTGGTGAACAAGCTTCAATAGTGCATTCTTCAGCCTAACCAGCAAAATATAACTGGAATCTTCCTTAGACAAAATAAGACTGGAAACATGAACATGTCTTTGAAACAAGAATTGTTGGGTTTTAATGAACCTTATCAAAGAATTCTTCACCAGTGGTAAATTTATAATCAGGATAAGGTTTTGTTTCAAAAAGCTATCTTCCTGTTGAGATTAATCTTCTGCACTCAGAAGCTGTCTATTGGCTCTGCAAAGCATGAAACTTTTTTTTGTGTCTCACAGAAGTATAAATATTAGATCAAAGCTTTAGTCCATACTACAACTTGAGATGTTATATGCAAAAATTTTGCTGAACTCCTTATTTTTCTCTATTCCACCTTTATTAATATCCCCTTTGTCTTGTCATCTATAACAATTAATTTCAATTTCTGTGATATGAATGTTTATTAAAAAGCTGCTACATATTCATACAGATGGATATATATATATATGGGGAAATTTATTTACAGAAGTATCTGTGTTTACTAATTGCTACTTGCCTGGGAATCCTCAGTTTTCCCACAATTTCTAAGATTATGAAGTTTAAGGAGAGAAGGAGAGAAGAATAAGGAGAAATAGAAGGAGAAAGATAATTTGGAGAAGCCCATTATGACAGCAGAATAAATTATCCTAATAGACTAAATCCAAGCACTATAGAGATTTAAATATGCCACATGTAGTATTGTTTAGTGGCAATAAATACATTTATAGGTGTGCACTTTCACTTTGAAAAATTCCAAAGTGTTTATTTAATTGTTTGCTTTATTTTTCCCTTACAACTTTTTTGACTTCACTTTTTCTTTCCAGATCTCCTCAATAATAACAGTAGGGATCTTAAAAAAAAAAAAAAAGAAAAAGGAGACATAAAATTCAGTGAAATTCATTAATTTAGAAATAATTTGATTGATCCCTAGAAGAGTCAGGGCAAAGGAACTTTGTTTTATTATATTGGAAAAAAAATGGAATGTGACCCAATTCTGAGATGATCAGAAACTATTGATTAATTTAAGATTGAAGCAATGACTACTAGAATTAATTTTGCTAATTTTTCACAATAATTATTGACTGGACTTCAGGGCTAACCTGTTTCAGACTAAGAGAAAGATTCCTAATAATGTAAGTAGGAAGTGTCTATGACAATGTTAACGCCTTTATGGAGGCCAAAAAAAAGTATTTTGGAATGAAAACACTGAAGTATTGAGTAGCTTCTAAGTAAGTTATCATTTTTTTATGTTAGTGATTGTTTATGTAATTGTAATGATTCAAATTATATCACCACAGAAGTTCAAAATGACCCTCCTGCCTTGAGTGCCCATGGCATGGAAATCCAGGTAGACTTTATTAGCTTTTCCCTATGAATTCAATGACTGTGCTCACAGTCATGCCCATTAATCTTTCATAACCTTAATCTAGAATAAATTGTAAAATGGATATGCCTTAAATTCTGGTGTTGTTTCCTTTTGAAAATGTGGAATTTTTTTTCTCAGAAACTGGAACCATCATATAGAATCACCATAGAGTGACTTGGGTTGAAAGAGACCTTTTATCTCATCTATTTCCAAACCCCTGCCATGGGCAGGGACACCTTCTATTGGACCAGGTTGCTCAGAGCCCCATCCAACCTGGCCTTGAACACTTCCAGGGATGGGGCAGCCACAGTAGCTGAGAGATACATGTCAGATGTCCCAGGTATTCCTGATGAGATTCAAATTGGCCTATTCCTAGTTCAGGAAATAATGACCTATTTCCTGAAAAATCTTCATCTGCAGATGGTGAATACCACAAATTTTATCATGGAATCTACTGAACTCATTTATTTTCTCTTCCACAGGTGATACTTTAAATAATGGAAGGTTATAGCTTGAGTTATTCTGCAGACTACTATTAATTTTCTGATAGTGCACATGAAAGTTTCTCATCCAAAAATATTTTGTTTTCACCAAATTACAAAATCTCATTGATATCAGTAGCTTATTATCAATCATGGCTGTATTCTGGGAATGTAAACATAGCATTCATTTACAACTTTCTGATACTTTGGTCCAAGAATGTCACGAGCAGTACAGATGGCATTATTTGCTCCACAGCTCATCTCCTTGACATGTTCTGGATCTGTGCTCTATTTCACTGATGGGTGTCTTTGTGGAAAGGTTATGTTCTGCCAGCAGATTTACAAATGCCCCCTTTGCCTTCACAATTACTGAAAATTGATCAGTATGGTGAACCTCTGTGTCCATTTTGGCTCAGTAGTTCAATTCACAGAATATAAGGAAAGGTTATGCCCTTTGCCTCTAGTAAGTATGTTCCACAGATTTTTGGAACAGAGCTAGGGAAGGAATTCTCCCTCTCCTT
>VZRX01022237.1:307933-358414 GCA_013398075.1 Notiomystis cincta | reverse complement strand
TCCCGTGGGAGGGACCCCACGGCCTCACAGGGGATGGACTCCTCTCTCAGAGCAGAGGAAGAAAATCTCGGTGATGAACAGACCCAGAAACCTCCCTGCCCCGTCTGCCTGCGCTATTGGTGGGAAGGAGGGAGGGGCTGGGGGGAGAAAATGTTTGAAGGGCTTATTTTACTTCCCATTATCCTCCTCTGATTGTGTTACTAATAAATTCATTTTGCAATCTTAAATTGAGCCTGTTCTGTCCCTGAAGTGTTTTTTCCTTGTCCTTAGCTCACTCATGAAACATTCGTTTGTTTTTCCCTCTCCTCTGCCCAGCTGTGGCAGGGGAGGGTGAGCAAGCGACTCTCGTGGGTGCCTGGCCTTGGGCCAGTGTCAAACCATGACAGATACATACTTTTGTCATGTGTTCTTTAAACACTATAAAGTTCCCCAGACTGTTCTATGTGGTGTGCTTAACAACTCTTCTTGATCAGCACTCCCACTGTATTAACACAACAGTCATAATCTGCACTGTAGTTCTTTTGAGGGTAAGGCTATAGCCTAAACTGAGGCTTGCTCAAAATTTGAAAATAAAAACAAAAAAGTGAGCCTGCTTATCTCTGCCTTAGCCTTTTCTAGCTATACTTCTGAACAAAATACTTCAGTAGAGAAAAAAGTCAAAGACCTATGAATTTTCGAAATAGGAACAAGAAAATATTATTAGTTTTCACCTGCCCAGTTTGATGACTCCTTAAATACCTCTGGATTTTGTAGAATTACACAGTTGTTGACTGAGATAGAATAAATTTAGGCATGCATGAAGCTTTAATATCTGATGAAGTTTGAAACACAGTAATGTGATTTTATACCCCTATGGTTTTTGTCATCATTGTCATCCTTTTGAAACAGTGATTTGGTGATGTAGTAGCAGCTGTGTGATGCATTGTGAATATGTTTGAATGCTTCTCTACTGCTTGATTTCAGCTGTGTTTTGTGAGGCTTTGTCCTCATGGCTTCCCTTTTCAATAAATGAAAATCCCCTCCTTCATTTCTATATGAGATTCTGTGGCTCAGGCTGTAACAACAGACGTTCTCATGGGTTCATTTTCAGTATTCTTAAAATCTATCCTTAATTTAATATTTTCTCAGAATTTACGTCATCTGGAATCTTGAGGGATTCTGATTCTAATTCAGACACCTTATTTTAGTTTCCTAGCAATGCTTTACATGTCTGAGTTTATGATCACAACCACCCATGCTGTTCTGTGCTTAGTTCAGAGTCCATCTGATCACCAGTCCATTCCACATGACCATGTCCTGATGTCTAGTGAAGAAATGGATGAGCAGGTAACTGGGCATCTTTCAAGAGGAGGTCATTTAGAGACATCTCAACACAAGATGGATTATTCTTATGTCACCTTGGTCGTCTGCAAGTTTGGCAGGCAGGATAAGTCATCTGGCTGTTCTGGACCTGACAGGGAACGATAAACAGCACTGGAGTGCCACAAATAGGTGTCTAAGAGAGCTGGGACAAGTAAAATGGAATCCATTCATGACTGAAGAATCTCAGGCTGTTGTTACAACAGCCCTAAAATGCCCCCAAAGCCAAAAGCTTTTCATGTCAATTTAGCATTAAAATTCTAATTAGAAAATTTAGAATTAAAAAAAAAGAAAAGTTTTCCATTTTCCAAAATTTGACAATTTAGATTATTGCACTATTTGTGGACTGTTTAGAACAGAGAAAATTAATTACTTAGTTCCAGATTCATTAGTCCTTAATTATAAAATGGAAGCACCAAAAAAACCCTACTAGCACCAAGATTGCACAGAAAAAAAGTAGGGCTGATATGTAAGGGAAGTTTTTAGAAATTGTGTTAGATACATGAAGAAATGGAGTTTTGCACTGACAAAAAGTATTTTCTTCAGTTAAAAACCAATCTGGCTAAGAGGGAGGTGAAGTCCACGATGAAAAAATAATGGGAAAAGTATGGAGCCTGATAGCAATGAATAAATTCAGTATTAGATAATGGAGAGAACTGATAAAGAAAACTAAAGCAGTCAGTTGAAAATCTATGGGTAATAGGGCAAAGATAACAAAAAGTTCTTTAAACAGGAACAAAATGCCTGCAGTTTTGTAGAAATATGGATGGTAAAATTGTTAACCCTGGTAAAGAAAATGCAGAATTAAGTAAATACATCAATTTTCTAAAAGAAAAATGAAATATTTTATTTTCTCTCACTTCTGAGAAAGAGTGTTAAACAACAACACTAAATATTTTCAAATCTACAGAACTAGGTAATTCACTGTCAAGAAAATTACTTGTCTGAGGAGCTGCCAAAATTAATTTTTTGGAAATGTCTGTGTCCTGAGGAACTTCAATATACTCGACAAAGCAGCCCATGGCCCAACATTTACAAATAGTGACTTAAATGGCCTTGAAAACAATTTACTACTCAGCCCAAACCTTACCTAGGAAAAATTTCTTGGGTGAATTGAACTAAGATTAAAATTACAACTGATGCCAGTCAATGCAACGTTACGGAAAATATTTTTATTTTTAATGATCCGGTGTCTTGATGAGTCCATAAAACACTTTCATAAAGCAATTACCCTGATGAAACATACCTAGATGTTTTATGTTTTCAGAGGCATTGCGTGCAGCTGGCAGATGTGACAAGGCATCCATGGGTGCAGCCAGGTGTGATGCCTGAGGTATCTGAAATTGTGTAGAACTGCGGTGTCTAGACAGCTGGATTGTCCCCTGGTGACCACTGAGTGGGATTCATCTGCCTCACTAAAGCATCCAAGAATTAAGATTCCTGGGTTGAAACTAGAGTCCTTTTAAAGTCAGCAGAGAAAATGAGCTCCTTGGCATGTGCTGCAGCAGACCCAGGTGAAACGCCTTTCCCAGCGCGAGGTGAAACATCGCTGTAGAGCGCAGGATGTCAGCTCCCTCTGTCAGCTGTGGGCAAAGAGAGTGAAACTGGAGCCAGATGACAGCAACCCAAAGCAGTGCAAAAAGGATATTGACAACCTGGAAAGACTTTGGGAAAGATTTATTGAAGCTTCTCAGGGTTTGGAAAAGATACTTTGTAGTGTGAAACTAAAGAAGTGCAATCAATTTTGTTTGTCCAGAAAGGTCAAGACATGGCTACCTATGATTACATCTGAAGAAGTATTAAATCATAGAAGGGTCTTTTTATCTTCCAAAAAAACCCCACAACCCAACAACAACTGATTTCCTCCTCCTCCCCAACAGAAAAAAAACCCAAAAAACCCAACAAAACCCCCTAAAATCCAACATTTGCAAGCTTAAACTAGCACAAAGTAAGTGTAGATGTAGAAATTAGCATACTCGTTATTTACAGTGGAGGAAGCTCTATGGAGGAAACTGTGACTGTCACAGTCAGTGGCTGTAAAAGCTTATCTTGGGATATAGAGGCTTTTCATTGCCTTGAGTGCATATCTAAGCAATGTGCTACCATGCAAAGCAAAGAGATGAGCCTGGTTAAATTCCTGGTGAGATTCTGTGGCCTGGGATGCACCAAGCAGCAGGCTGAATATTCTCAATTATTCATCCTGGCTTTGACACGTATGAATTTCAAAACTTGTTTTTGTAGGGTAGAAAAGTAGCATTGTACATTTATCAGTGTTGCTTCAAGTTCCAAAGAGGCCTGGGAGAAATTATTAACTAAAGCAAAAAGGAAGGTGAAAAATGGAGGAAATTATAAAGAGGGAAAATGAAAAATAATTGCACAGAATTTTCATTGCCACAGCTGTCCATTTGTTTGAAATTTGGCTTTGTATCTAAATGTTTGAGGTTTATTTATTTCCAATTTAATTTCTTTAAGTTTTTGGAAAAATATATATAATACTAACTTTATATATTTTTTATTTACCTGCTACTTTTTAATCTCTCTTTTTAGCTTTAGCTTTCTTAATAAAAACAACCTTTGCCTGAAACTAAAGTGAAAAACATATTTTCCTTTTCCTTCATGACATTATGCATGGAAAAATAGTGAAATTACACAATGACATTTTTTCAAAGTTTAATGAACTTTGTAAAATTTTTAAGCAATTCTAACTAAATAAATAGAAACTCATGTCCTGGTCTTTAATGTTTAAGTGGTTTTCATGATACCTGTGTACTTTACCTTTTGTCCACGACGAATAAAGTTGTTCTTAACATACAGCAGCTGCTGCTGAAACGCTTTCATAAATAAGAACATTTTATAAAATAGCATCTTGAAGGAGATTCTTCTGTAGGTATCAGGGAATGCAGACTGCCTTAACCCACTTGCTATTATGTCTAGAACATTTATATATTTTTTGCTTGCTGTTTACAGCTTTTTTTATTAGTGTGTCTTTTTTTCAGTGCACAGGTTTGTGGAGCAAGCAGCTGTTCATTTGTTTTGTCAGTAATGGAAAGAAGACTTGAACAGCTGATGACAGGTAATTTGGGATGATGTTCCAGTTCTTATAATAGAACTGTGTAGAAAGCTATCACTTTATCTTACAGTGTCTGTATATGTGTGACAAGACTTTCAGAACAGGAAAAGAAATTTGCACTTCACAGGGTAAATAATAAAACATGAGAAAATAGACAGTGGTGTTAGGAATGACGTATAGAAAAACTACATGCAGGAAGCCATTTCTGGTGCACAACAAGGTGTTTTGCTGGTTGTATGCTTCTGGAATTTTTGATAAGGGTTCATGACTGTCATATGTTGGCACCTCTTCTATCAGTTTCTAATACAAATCTGGAGCATACTCAGAATATTCATTTTTCTTTATTGGAAAATGAGTAATGTTACCTAAAGATGAGGTTTCAGGAATTTCTCGGCAAATTTGGCTTGCTTGCATTTTGTCCAGTTGGAGCCTCATGTCCTCCTGTCATTCACTCTCTGGAGATTTCTGTTCTGAAACGAGAAATCTGGCAGTTTCTTTGACAGCTCCTGAACGTTTCCAGTAAATCATCCCCACACATTCATGGCTGTTCTACACCTACTTCCATGCAGGAATTTGTATTTCTGTCATCCCTCAAGGGAAACTCCTCCTCCACGGCCTCCTGGAAACTGCAGTTGGAGTAACTACAGTTGCCCACTACTTCTACCTTTCCTGACCTTGAAAGTACCTTTTGTGTACCCATCCCATCCTCAGCTGCTTTTCTCTGTCTCTGGCAGCCCTCTCATTGCCTGTCCTGCCCAGAGTTCAGGGAGTTCCCTGTTACCTCCATTACTGCAGTATTTGGCTCCCTGCTGCCACTTTTTAATTCGTTCTGTCAGCTTTCCTACCACTGCTGGCTTCAAAAGTTTATTTGCTGTAGGCAACAGAAAGTCCACATATGGAGTGCCTGGAGATGCTGTCCTGGCTGCTGCCCATGCCTTCTGTTAGTGTGTGTCTCCAGTTGTTCAGCTGCTTCTTAACTTGCTCATGAAGCTATGAAAAAACTCTTTTCCCATAGTTATCCCCACACATTTGCATTGCAGATGGAACGTCGGTCATCACTTGTGATGAGTAACTCAGTGGTTTTGCTTAGCATCAGGAAAAATTAAAAGAGAAAATGTGTTGTGAAGAGTTCAGGTGATAGTACAATCATCAGGAGCCATATGCCATGCAAGAATGGCAAAATCTATTTGTTCCAGCCAACTACAAAGACCATGTAGCATACTCCTTATCATTATTTAATAGGAGGTAATTATTAAGTATTTGGATACACAGAAATATATTCTGTAGCTATTCCTGGCATTTGAAAGCATGCCACTTGCATAGTGAAACAACCTCAGGATATAGAATAACACTCATGAATTACTTATTAATTCTCCTGTCTTCTGTGTCTTCTGCTTTCCAATTTAAGTAGTTTTGGCCTTATTGTGCTACACAGTGGGACTTAAAGGTCATTTTACAACCTGTTGATCCCCTGGTTGTCACTACACTCCTTCTGGTATTGTGTCTGCATGTAGCAATTGGATTAAGAAAGGATGATACAGTTTAATGACCTAGAATAGGGACGTGATTCTTCGAATGCAAAATAGAGAAGAAAAGCTTGATGTAAGTTAATGAAAAATTGAGAACATAAAATAAAGAGATACAAATAAAGACAAGAGGGAAAGGTAGGGCAATGTGTAAATGGCAAATAGATGAGTCAATAATTAATGACAATAAAGAAATGACTACCTGAAAAGTGCAAGGCCTAGCTTTTATTCTTTGAAGAATATTCTCATTGGCCACTTTAAATTAAATAAAAAAAAAAAGAAGAGTTCTTGGATGCTTTTGTCCTTGGTAATCTTCAGCATTCCATTTCCACCCATAGCAAGAACTTGTCAATATTCAGACAAATAGCCTGAAGAGTATAAATATTGAAGTTTTTCCTTCCAAGTATAAAGGAAGTTTAAAACTATCTAGATACATTTATATTTTTGATGTATTGCTGTTGATATGAATTTTTTTTATTCAATCTTCAGCAAATGTCCTCTTGATTTTAAATCCACATAAAGCAACTTCCAAAATTAAATAACCCTGTATTTCAGCCCCTCTAAATTGCACTATACAATTAATAATACATCCAGTGTATTATTTTTGAGGAAGAGAGAGCCAGTTATATATTTTTTGTGTGCTGTGTTGGGATTTAGCCACCTACCTTCCATTCACATTAATGGGACTCACGCAGATAAATTGCCCTCAACAACAGAAGTTTTTACCCTTCAGTCTCAAGCCAGGCCTTCAATTACAACCCAGAGAACCAAACACACCCTGCAGTTATGAAAGATGTATGCCTGGGCATTCAGCATAAAGAGGGAAATATCAAAATAAGGTTATTTTCCAGGAACTGGGAAAAAAATGTTATTTCATAAACGGCAGACAGGACAGATGGAAGGAAAAGTCATGCAGCTGAGAGAAGGATCAAAGAAGAACAGCTCTTTCCTTGATGCAGGGGAAAGAAAGAAACAACAAAGTGTGCAGTACAGTGTGTGCTCCTGACACAGCTGGGTCAGCCAGCAGCTTAGAGAGACTTCTGAGCAGGCTAAAAGGGACTGGAGTCAGGCAGAGGGAAACGCATCAATATTCTGAAAAGAGAGAAAAACAATATGTAGTTTTAAAGTTCCTTCCCTGTGAAGTTGCCAACTCTTAGTCTTTCTTTGTGATTATGAAACATATTAATTTTTTTAACATTAAGGTGCTAGAACTAGTTAGTCTGATGTTTATTTTCTAAAGGAAAAAAGGTAAATAATCTAGAGAACAAAATTTTGAGAAAAAAAAACCCTCAGGCTAGAGAACTACATTGATTACATGTATTTGGGAGGGTGGAGTGAAATAGAAAGAGACAGAGAGAGAGAGAGAGAGAACAAGGGAGAGATACAAATAAATTTTAAGTAAATCCTATGATTTTTATATCCTCAGATTTTAAATTCTGGAGTTTTACTTTTGTTACAGAGTCTTACTATTTTCAGTCTTTAGCTTCTATTAAAAACAAACAAAAAAACCACACCTCTCCTCAAAAAAACAAAAAACAAACAAACAAACAAAAACCCCCACCAAACAAAAAACCCCACAAAAAACCCGAAAAAACTGGATTAGAAATTGTATTAGAGAATCAAGCTGGCTGGAAAATTCCTGAATTTGTCTGATGTTGAGCTCCTGTCCAGGACACATAACTCAGGAGTCAGGAGTCAGGTCTAGCCCAGAGGACACAATGTATAAATAAGTCCCCAGTGAGCATCACCCTCTTCATGGTGAAATCCAGTGTCCTTTCACCCACTGCCCACCTGACAACCATTCCACATGGGAAGGGCTCTGAGCCTGGGATCTACTGGGTTCTTAACTGTGTATTACCAGGCAACAGTGAGATGGTAGCTTTAGCCTCCAAGACTAAATGTGTTTAGAAATGGTCCCTTGAGAACTGTTTCCTCAAGATATATGTTTTAGCCAGTGCTTCACAGATATGTGCTTTTGGAGGGAAAGAGGACTTTGTAAATGGATTTTCTACTTTTTTTTTCTCAACTCAATGCTATTCAGAAGATAAATTAAAGCTTGAGTGCAGTTACTTCATCCTGTCTCGGAATATCATTTTATTTTTATTTAATGTATTTCGGTTGGTGGATAGGTAAATGAACCTGTTTCTCATTGATGAATGTGTCTAGAAGAATAAAGGAAGAAAGGACAAGAGGAATGGATAATAAAGTAAGCAATATATTTCAGTGTCCCTCTTGCTGTTCCATTAACAGTACCCATGAGAAGATCCATCTTACATTTCACAGCCATTCTTTTTTCTCCCATTTCCTCTTCCCTCTTGAGCATCATTTATAGAAATAGTATATCCTTAATATTTTCTATAGTCTTTGACTTGGCAATTCATTATTTGCCACAAAATAAATTTTTTGCGTGTATGTTTCTGGAGTTTTACTTGTATTTTTACTGTCTGTGGGCTTGAAGTACAAATTATATATTCATTGATAGCAATGCATTTTACAGTTTAAAGCTTGCTTCCTTCTGCCAGGGCTCCTTTCAAATAACTCAAGCATTATTCAGGTAAAATAATAATTATCTCCCAAGAATTTAAATAAAAATAATCTCTACTGACTGTCACTGCTTTATCATAATGCTGGGTAACACGGTAAGTTCAAATTAACATTTTTAGTTTCTTTCTCTCTTGGTAATTTGCAGCTAAGATTACATTTCTATGATTTTCAAGTCCCATGGCTCGAGAATTCTGACATTTCTCCCTGCTTCCTGTGTTACCCTCCCATGTACTAATCCATGTACTTCTTATGCTAAAATTAATACAATAGGAATACAAATTGAACAACAAGAAGACTGTTCAAGAACACTTGGTATTTGGATGAAAAGCACTTTTCACATACTCCCATTGTTGCTGAAAGAACATGAATCAATAGCAGCTGGAGCTGATTCAAGAGTGGTTTTAGCAGAATGGTGAGTGAGAAGTGCCCTGGTGCTTGCAATATCCAGGAGCCCCCTCTTGCAAAGAGTGGTGCAGTACCATGGATAGGAGGGAATACTTCACAACAGCACTGCTTTCAAAGTTCTGTGTGTGTATGTGCATCATTGTCTGTGGGTGAGCTTGGAAAATCCAAACCCCACAAATTCCCCTCAGTCTATTTCAGATACTTTGCAGTTTTGTGGGTGTTTGTACCAAAGTGGTGTGATCTCTTGTTAGCAGTGAAGTATCTGTGTGCTAAGATTTATAATGAGACTGGAATCCAAATTTCACACTGATGTTGTTTGATTCGGCTCTGGTACTGTGTCCTAGGCTGGTGTCATATGGCAGTTCACTCTTATGGAAATTACCTCAGACTGGTGATAATTTTAAATGTCTGCTCATCTGTTCAACTTATGTGGGAATTTCTTTGTTCCCAAAACCAAGAATGTGCTGAGGAAGAAGAGCAAACCAAGTCTGCTTAACACCTCTCACTAACACTGAATATGGTGCTGTGTGGGTGACAGTCGGTGTAAGTCGTTTGAACAGAGGAGCTTGAAAGCAGGTTTTAATAAATTCAGTTACCATTTTTCTAACTTTGTTTTATGACTTTTTTCCCCATCTGCAATAAGTAGAATATTGTCTGGGAATGATGCAATATAAAATTTTTCACCAGTATTGTAGGAGTGGGAGATGGACCTTGCCCAAAGTTGTGCAAAAGAGCTGTGAGATGTGGCGCTTGAATCTCTCAAAGAAATGTTTTTTGTCTCTGAATATGGATTCTGAAAATCAATTATATGTAGATTGGCTGTGAGAGAGAGACAAGCTGTTCTGTTGATTTAGGCATGACCTGTGTGGTGACGCTTCATCTCCCACTGAACTAAATACTCTTTCAAATGACATATTAATGGGAGGACATCCAAAATACTTGCTAGGCAAATGAATGTGTAATAGCCAGATGGTTTATTTGGTTTTTCAGTAATTCTCAGAGGATCAGAAAGGGGAGTTATTTAGTAAGTTATAGCATGCAGTTACCTGTGTTAAAGTGTCTTGAAATACAGTAGGTTATAATTGCAGATCTGTTCTTTTCTTATTTTGCCACATTTGTAAAGCGCTGTGGAAAATGTCAGCCAACTTTCCATGGTGTGGTAGGAGCACAGGTGGGGAATGTTTAAGAAATAGGGTTGTAAAAGAGATGGTGAAACAAATTACCCAATAATCCTTTCTGCTATTCTTAGGACTATTCAAATCTTTCAACCAACATCAAATTCCTTCTATTCAAAATTTAGCTTAAAGAGCATAACACGTCTCAAAAGGTGGAAAAAAACTTATCTCGTGAGCCTGCCTGCATAACTCTATTTAATACATGCAATGTATTTTGGGATATCTTCTCTTTCCTTGAACATATTGTGCTGAGACAGAAGCTTCTAATACAATACTATACAGCTTTTAACTCTGTACATGTCTGGTCAAATGTCCTCAGCATATGCTCACTCTCTGCCACTGGGAGAGTGAGCCACAGGTGTTACACTTAAATAAAGGCTGGCTTTTTTCCATCTGGTTCCCTAATATACAGATTGGGATTTTTTTCTCTCCATGAGCAGGGTCCCTTTGATGCCACCTTATGTTCTGCATGGAGGAGAAAAGGAAATTGAGTTTCACCAAATGCTGTATTTGGTCTCAAACACATTTCTGCTAGGGAAAATTGAACAGTTTCTGAAACATTGCAGAATTTTCCCTCAGAAATTTCACTGTTGTAGAGCAACAGTGGTGCTGCTGTGGGTCCCCCCTGGCAGCAACAGTGGACCAAAATGATTCCAGTCTAGGGTACAGTTAGGAAATCAGCAAAACACATGAAAACCAAATGTGTCACTTGAGCAAAATATGAAGTCTAACTTCTCTATAATTCAGCAAAACCTCTCCAAGGCTGCTTGTCATTAGATTTGTCCCAGCTGTTACAAAATTTTTGGAAAACCTTCCCTCAGACGCCCACTCTAACACTGGGAACTCCTTCTCATTCTAACACTGGGAAGGCACAACAGGAACATTTATTTGCTATGCTTGCTGCTTAGGAGATCTCTCTTCTGAGTAATTCATAAAACAACCATTCATACACCTGAGGTCTCTCTAGAGCCCAGTTTGTTGAGTGAATTTAGCTGTTTTGTATTGAATTTTACTAAAACTTGTGCAGTGATGCAAGGGCATGACAACAAGAGTACAACTGAATTCATTCATTTTTCACAATTGCAGAAAACTGGATAGTCTATGGATAAGGCAGGTCATAGGATTTTCCTCCTACTGCCTTGTAAGTCCTCAACAGTGTGGTACAAGTCTTGGCTTCTTTCCTTTTGGTTTCATGTACATGATTTAGTTCTTACAGGCAGACCCCTTGCCAGATATCTGGATATTCTTGGAACACAGGAGCTGTCTGCTTGCTTTCCCACAGTCTGTGGATAGCCTAATCCTTAGCTGCTCTAATTGATGGCCAAATCCTTTAATTGCTGAATAGGCGGAGGAAGAGTCTGTGCTCACAAATGTGCTCAGGTTCTCATCTGAGTCTCACAGAAATGCCAGCTCTGAGATACCTTCACAGAACCACAGCACGAGCCAGGTTGGAAGGGAACACTGCAGGACATCTGGTCCAAGCTGCCTGCTCAGACAGGGTCATCCCAGAGCACAGGGCACGGGACTGTGTCCAGGCAGTTCTGGAATATCTCCACTGAGGGGGACTCCACACCCTCTGTGGACAATTGTTCTAGTTACAGTCACCCACACGGTGAAGGAGTTGTTCAGGGGATCTTCCTGTGCCTCAGTTTCTCCCACTGCTTCTCATCTGTCCTTGCTGGCAGACCCTGTGGGTTGGCTCTGATAGCCATGTATGAGATATCTTTCCCAGTGGTGAATCACATCTGAAAGGGTTAACTGTCCTCCTTGGTGTCCACAGAGATATCTGGAGGTTTCAGCTGACACCAGCATTTCTTTACCTGTTTCAGGGCACCTGACTTTAAGCTGAGAATGTGCTGCAGACCCTCTGTTAAATGCATGCCAGGTGGCAGGAGACCATCCATCATTAGTTATGCCTTATGACACACTGCCCTCATTTTCTATGCAGTCACTTCTGGTGCTCAAGTCTGTGACCAATGCTGTCCAGAACAGCAGTTTCATGTGGAAGCATCTTTGAGAACCAGGGCATAAAAATGCCTACCAATCCCTGAATTTCCAAAGTAGTCTTTCCACCCTTTATCACTTACCACTCACTCAATTTCACTGTGAGAGATGTCTCTACATGAAATGTGAGCCACAGCTGTAAGCCAGATGTCAGTGAAAAAGTGGATTATCCCTGCTTCAGCATCCCTTATTTTGATTCAATTTTCGTACATGACGGACATTGCTGCTCAACAAGCAGCACTGTCACTGGTCAGCATTTGATTTAAAAAAACAATTTGAGGCCATAAGCTGGAAAGGTGCTTGGTCAAGCAACTGATCAGTGGGCAGATGAAACTAGTAATACAAACATGCTGGAAGCTGGGAGTAACACCAGGAAAGCAGATGTATATTTGAAGTCAATGATCTTGATTTGCATGGGTACATAAAGAGGGTTATTTCTGAAATAGAGATTAAAGGTGCTGAGAGAAAAGAGATCAAAGGTTCTGAGAGAAATAAAATGCATTTTTAAAAGAAAATTGACTGTTTGTGTGTGTGATTATTTTTACTAGTTTAATCTGACAATAAGAAATATTGTATTTGGCTTGTCAACATTTGTTCTCAAAATTATTTTTAAGGATTCAGGAACAAAATCTCACATGAATGAATGCAGCTTCTACTTAGGTGGGGAGTTGCTTTTCCAGTTGTTTTAACAGGCAATATGCAATATCAGAGCAAGTCTCCAGAGGTCAATAGAGTTTGCTGTAGTTATAAGGAGAAAATAGGCTTCATGGTGAGTAGAGAAAACACAATTCTTTTAATATCTACAGTACCATTTAATGTTTGATAAAAGATTCTGTATAGACATTTGTACAAACGTGCACACACACATAGACACATGCAAAAAGATACTAATAATATACTTCAAGCAGAAACATTTCCTTCATGTAAAACTTTCCAATATATTTAGGAAAGCTACAAAAAATATAGTGGAACAAAGCAAAAAGAGAGAAAATAAAGGTTTTCGTTTGAATAAGGGAAGTTAGTCATAGGATCTTTCAGTTCACACCAAAAATGCTGCATGTTATATGGCAAAATATTGTCAGCCTGAGAAATGGTGTCAGTTCCTGACATCACTCAAGGCTGTGACAAACCTCCCTCTGGCTTGCATGAAACAAAAATTACATCCATTTTGTTTTTCACATGGCAAAGTACAGCTACAGCAAAATAAACTTTCAGAGCCCTAGTCCCTTTCCCTTTGATTATCATTACTTTGCTTTACTGTAGCAAAGCCTTTAAACAATATGCAACCCTTCATCTCAAAAGAAAAAAGTTAAATGTGTTTCTTTAGAATAAATCCATTTTCTTGCAAACACTGACCAGCAGAGAGTTTTCCCTGAAACCTAGCAGAGTATTAAGTAGATGACGTTTTAAATCCTCCAGTAAAGCTATTTTCAGAATTTTTTATGGAGGGATTCTATTCTTAATAAATCCTATCAAAATCTGTACAATGACTGTATTTTTTTTCTTATATTGATACTGAAGTCTTTCAAATACCATGTTACAAATACAGGTCTCTTCTGTGACTTCCTTTGCTGTTTTGGCAAAATGTATTATAGAGGCAAATTTCAGAAGACAGTCTTTAGTAGACAGAGATTTTTATTGTTTGGAAAACACAATATGGTCAATACTGTTAAAAAATAAGTGTGTGTCTGAATTGAATACTCAGCATAATTGCAACACCTCAGATTTCTCAGGGATAGCTGGTCCCACACCTGGTTCGATTGGAAGCTGTGGTCAAATACTCGAAATTCTCAGCTGGTTTAAGTGGAGGTAATGACCCTGACTTCAACAGATAACTGGCACAGAGGAGAATTTTGTCTGTTAACTTTTTGAAAGCAACCATTTTATTTGTTCTTCTGCTCTGAGCGTTTATGTTCCAGCTGGTCTCAAAAATCACATAACTGGAAGTTGTAAAGACATGCTGGAGGAGGGGAGGGAAGTGGCAGGAAACTTGGCAGGAAAAGAGGCATTGAAAACTAGAAGCAGAAACTATGGCAACCTGAATAACTTGCTGGAGGAAGTGTGCAGCAGGTTTTGGCAATGGCACCTGGAGAACAAGGCTTTCACCTCAGCAGTGATGTATCGCAGTGAGAGAGACGATTCTGCCCCTGGATTTGCCACGTGTGAGATGGCAGTGCACAGAGAATCCACACACATGCTCTTTGGAGTATCCTAATGAAAGAATGACAGGGAAAAACTGGAGCAAATCCAGTGTAGGGCTCTGTTGGTTAAGAGGCATGAGGAGTGTTTAAGGGAGATGTGTGTGTTCAGAGGAGAAGGCTTTGGAACGCCCTCAGAGATTCATGGGGATGGGGTTAAGTCCAAAATCTGGGACACAGGACATTCAGATTAGCTATGAGGAATGGTTTTTTTGTCTGGGATTATGTTGGTTTTGTTTTTGGTTTTGTTTTTGTTTTTTACTGTGGGGGCTGTCAAAGCCTGGAAAAGAGCTTGTTGATACTTTCTAGATATGTTCAAAACTCAACTGGACAAAGTCCTGCAACCAGATCTGATGTGGCTTTGCCTTCAGCAGAAATGGCCTCCCGAGATCCCTCTCAACCTGAATTATTCTGTGTTTCTGTGATACTGTTCAGTTTACTTAAATTATTCTCTTTATTTTCAAAGGGATGTGACAGTTTCAGAAATGGATCCAGCTGTTGATTATATGCTTCAGGGGGCAACGTTAATGGAGAAGCTGCAGCCCTTTTAGCCCCCTGGTAAACTCAGGCCTCAGTTTTTATTATTTTCTACCTTCAGCTATTGTGGAGGGTTGCTGAGCTCATAAAGCAGCTGCTGTGAATGGTGTGAAAAGTAATTGCTGCATGTACTTCATAGGGCTTGTAAAATGATTTGGAAATTACTGTAGAGAAGTGAGCTGCTATGTTTTTATCACTATAGAAAGCATCAAGATGGTAGATCACTAGATAAGCTATAAGTATATACATATATATAAATATGTATATACATATATAAATATACATATGGATTCCAACTGTTAAGCTAATTCATGCTATCTTAGAATCTGGCCTTAAAATTTGTCCACAGCCAATTTGTTTGCAGAAATAATGCAAGTGCCTCAATGATAACCTGAGTAAGATGGAGCTTCAGGTGACATACCTGGCTGATAGGATGGGTGTGAGGGAAAACTAAACATGAACTTCAAAGAGAAATCCAAAAAACCCACAAACCTCCTCAAGGCATTCACTAGAATCCTGATGTATGAACAGGTTAAAAAAGAAGCATGGTGATAAAGGAAATCCTACTACAGAAAGGATACCTGTTAGTGTATAAAATGTGTAAGAGGCAGCCTCTGCCCTCCTAAATTCAGACTTTACAGGTGGGTTTGATTAATTTCTTCCAAGATTATAGGAAGAGTCCTTTAGGCATCCTCCTTGCATCAGATTTTATTTATTTTCTCTCCTTTTTAGAAAAGAATGTCCATATATCTATCAGGGTAGGCCTAGACTTTTATTAATTAAACTTTCAAGACCTTGAAGATAGAAAAAGAAAGTATTATTATCAAGGATTATTTAAACCATGTTTTTGTGAAGTTGAAATACAGTCCAGCTGAGAACTACCTGCCAATGCCTTAGTAAAATAGGCAGCCAGTGGGTTCTCAGCCAGTACGATGTCAAATTAAAATTATACTTCACAACAGTAGATTCAGTGATGATAATTCCATGTGGATTAAGTGCAGGAAGCTGAAAAAATAAGCACTTATTTTTCTCATCCAGATCATTTGTCTTTCTTTTAGGATTTTACTTTGAAAAAAACAAACCTGAAATCTGTATGTGGGGATGTAAACAGCAGCATGGGGAAAAATGTCAGTACTGAGCAGCAGTGAAGTTTGTCCAAGGATTACCACAGTGAATAAAACCAACTTCCCATTTAAAAGCTGAGTGTACTATTTTGGGAATGTGACCCCTTTTCATGAATAAATGACGTGGTGACATTTACAGATAAAGCAAGATTTAACTGCTATGAAAGGAGATGACAAATGTCAGGATGTCAGTAATGATCTGTGAACATAATGGTCTCTCACCAGAGCACTGAGTAGATATATAATGTAATTGTCGCCTGCTAATGCTGCCATGGAAGAAGAAAAGCAAAGCAATGTGAGGAAGATCAAAAACCTCTTTGGAACCCACCTTAAAGCCTGATTGATAGGCATTGGCACAACTTAGCTAATAAATTATACTGTTAATGACTTAGAGTTTTTACCTTGTGCATGTTACTGTTACATACTGTGAAATTTCTGTGTAACTTACAACTGTATTGTGTCAGAGGAAAAAGTGTTGGCCATCAAAACTGCTTTCTGACAGTTTCTTTATCCCTGTTGTACTGCTGGGGCTTGGCTGTTGCAAAAGTCTTGCTGGAGCTGAGTGGATTTACTGCAGCCAGAGCTGGTTCATGGAGCACAGGTTGCTGCAGAACAGAGAAGGCTCCTTCCTTGGCAGAATCTTGCAATTCTGTGAAAGATCATACAACCATAGAATCATAGAATGGTTTGAGTTGGAAGGGACCTTAAAAATGATCTAATTCTAATCCTCTCCATGGGCTGGGATGCCTTCCCCATGACGGGGTTCCTCACAGTCCCATCCAACCTGGCCCTGAACATTTTCAGGGATAGGGCACCCACAACTACTCTGGGAGATATTTTCTGTGCCTCAGCTCTCTCACAGTAAATAATTTCTCCCTAATACCTAATCAAAATCTCTCCTCTTTTAGTTTAAAACTGTTCCCCCTTGTCCTATAACTATCTGCCCATAAAGATCATCATCTAGATCCCCTTGTCCTCTTCAGGTGTTATGTCTCTTGGTTTTTCACACCCTTGTAGACTGTACACTGGCCCAGGCTTGTGATTGATGTCAAACTTGCTTTAATGGCTTCCTCAGGAAACCCAGAAAAATGGTAGAGAAAAAGAGATTGAAATTATTTATGCAGTTGTCTTCTGAAGTCATCTCAGGCAGCTGCCTCCCACCCCTAAGCTCACACTGAATCCCCATTTGTCCTGCAGGTTGAGCGCTTTCTCCAGCTGACAGCTCAATTGATTCCCATTTGCTGTTCAAAGGGAGGAGAGTGTCTGGAAACCTGAAGGCTTAAAAATCCCGAGACCTCAGCTCAGTGTAGTGTGGAAGGCAGGGGGTTCCTTGCATGAGCTCCACAGCCCCCTGGCAACTTCTCAGCTCTCAGCTGAGCGCTGGGCTTTGCTTTCCTTGTGCTTTGCTTTGCTCTGACAGTCAGCCGACCTTTCCTCAGCTAGCCTGCCACAGGGCTCGTGTTACCCAGAAGACCAAGGATGTTTTCAGAGAGATGGAGAAACTGTGAATAAAAGCCAGACATACCCAAGCTCTGGAGCAATCAGCCAGAAAGCATTTGGCTGGTAGTTTGTTTGTGAGAAGAAATATAACAGATAAAATAGAAACATTAATACAATAAAAATGCCAAGCTCTGGAACATAGTGAAGATAATCTGAACAGTGAATAGGTGTATTTTTAGAAGATACTCTGAGTAAATCTCCTGTTAATAGTGCACAAGTGTATCTTTAACACTACTTGTATAGATACAGTAATCACAGTATCTCTCAGGCAAATCCCCATTACAAAGGAAACTCATCCCAATCTGCTCTATCTTTTGATCTGCACTTTACAGTCAGAGCCATCTTTGACAATGAAGGTGGAGGTGGCATTTCGGATAAGACAGCCAGCATTGTAGCAATCATATATTGACATCCAGGAAGGATTCACCTCGATTAACCATATCCATCTAAAAGTTAGATGTCTTCTCTGAGCCAATTCTCCTAAGCTTCCAGGAAAGTCAATGGAGAGACGTAGGCAGCGCAGAGGGCAATCGACCCTATCCTGAGATAAGTATTCTGAGATAAATTGTACCTATTTCTTGCTACTCACTCTAGAGGGGTCCCAACACTCCAGAATCAATTCCTACTTTTGAGGTGGCTATGCTTAAGTGAGATGTGTGGGAGGCTCTAATTTCCAAGGAATCAGCTGATCTGAAGGGTCAATTGCCTTAACACAACCTTGTTACTGTGCAGCATTAAACTATTAAACCTGATTAGGGATTTATGGTGAGGAGTCCTTAAACCTCCATATCTTGCACACATGCAAGAAAATTAATACTAAATAAAAGAAATGCACTTTAAGAATAAAAAGTACATAATTAAAATGCAGAGAGGAAGAACTAAGCAAAAACCAATTATGCTATTATGTAACCATTGAGCTATTTAATCCACTCTGTGTGTCCCTTTTAAAAAGATACTCAGTTAAAGAGAATTGACTGATGTTGAATCTTGAGGTGGTCTTTGTGAAATTTTTCTACTTTCTAATGTAAGGGAAACATCACTTGTAGAAGCAATACAATCATTCCAATAGTAACTGGGAAAAAGCAAATATCAGTGTTCTCAGGGTATAACATGAAATGTATTTCTCTATGTATCATTCTGGTGTTCCTGCTGATCCAGTGGGGATCATTTGTGTTGAAATGAGTCTCCCAGTGAGTAAAGGTTATCAGATATGAACAGGTTTTGTGATGTGAAGCAATAATTTTAGAGGCTGTATATTTGATGATTTTAGTCCACAAACCTGACAAAAGGTAGTTTCTGGAGGACTAACCATGGTCTGATTACCTCTTAGGTCTAACTTTGAACTCATCCATCTTGATACAGGGATTTCTAATCTCACATGTTTCTAACTCGTGTTAGATGTATATTCCAGTATTAGTGGACCATATCTGTTTAAACTATTTAGGATTTTTCAATGTAGTTCTTTTTGCTTGATTTATTGTAATATTTAATTAACTCTTACAATTGGATGGATTTCTCGGTTACGGTTTAGCTCTTTTGGAGTGAGACGTGAGAAGCCCATTACAAAGTGTGCTAACAGTTCTGCTGCTCAAGGAAAACCTAGGGAGGGGGTTTGTTTTTCATCTAAAAAATACAGAGTTTTAGTCTCTGCTTTAATGCCCTTTAAACTCATCAGCTAGAGAAGGACATTAGTGGTTATCTCAGCCTCGACACTTGCTAACAAAGACTGACAACTGCTGACACAACAACCTGCCTTGAATTATATTTGGGTAGGGGGTGGAATGGGTTGGCATAACAGAAACATGTAATTTCAGCAAACCACCATTTTTAGAAAATGACATTGTTTAAAACTTCCTTTGCTGAAAGGGAGATGCATTTTTCCCCAGACCTCTCAAAAAATCGTGCAGGGGATTGAATAGGAAAATGGTGCCTGAAATGAGAATTTCATCATGTATTCAGTGTCAGTCAAAATCTTCCATTTAAATTTTGATTCTGAATTCTTCTCAAATATAAATGTGTATAGAAATTCTTATCCTTAATAAACTATAGAGCTTACAGAAAGTGTTTGTTGCTATCCATTTCTTTCCTATCCCTCCCCTTACCTCTACTGATCAGAGCTGCATGTTGAGTAGACACACTATAACCCCATAATTTCAAGCTACTACTATAGCATCAATTCTTCTGGATGATACCACACCTTGCCAGTCAAAAATGATTTGAGCTTAAATTGTCAGCTGAAGATGCTCTTCATTTTTATTGCCCTGAACTTGTGGGCAGTCTATTGGACGAAGTGAATTACTTTGTTGTTGAAAATGCTTGTAATTTCGTGTGAAGGACACAATCAGAATACACAATATTTTTTCCCCTTTGCATTTCCCAACCTGCTCTGCTCCCTTGGTACTCAAGCATATTACAAAATTGCTGACATCTAAGCTGATCAATCAAACTCTTTGCAGTTCTGTAAATGATCTTAACTGTCTATGCAGCTGTTATTTGGCAGGGCTCCATCTGGAAAATAAAATACAAACATCAAAAGAAGTTCAGCAAGGTTTACGTTTCACAGAGGTTTTTTGATAGCTTGTCTGTTATATAACAGAGTCTCTTGGGTCAAATTAGAAGACGTCAGATCTTTGTCCTTTCATAAATCTCTGATCCCTGAGTTAGCTCAGTGACAATCACCTCCCAATCACCTCCCAAAACAGGGACAGCTGAGCAGTGTGTTGGTGCTGTGCTGATACTCTGCACACTAATGGACACAGCCTCCCAGGAAAACAGGCTCTATACAGGAATATCTTATGGGAGCTGGGGAAAGCTGGGCCAGACATATGGTTTATAGAATTAAGAGGGTAGATTTTTTCAACAATGGTTTCATTTTTGTTCCTCCATTCTGCCCAACTCTCTACCAGCACCATGGCATGCAGGGGCTGTGCTGCTTGTCTTTAAAACTGCCATTACTGATCCAGTGCAGCTGTACTGGAGAAAACTCATATGAGTCTCAATTCGGAAAAAAACCCCAAACCAACGTTCATAAAGTGTTTTGCTTCTTCATACTCTATCCCTGCTTTTAAAGTATGATCTTCCTCCTCATTTTCTTAATTCAGCTCAACTGATGTAATATGATTTGACCTGAAGACATTAAGCAAATGTACCAAACTGAAGAAGGAACACAACGTGCGTGGATGGTTTGTGATTTATGTCGAGGTGAGTATGTGCCACTATCCCTTGCTGTAGATATAGAGAACTGGGAAGAGGATTAATGCTCTGGTAGACTGCAGGAACACATTTGCCAGGGCTGTAGAGAGACAGCAAATCTCCTGACACTTTATGCTCTGATTGGTCATGCCCAAAAGGCGTATCAGCCAACTTGAACAGATCAGCAAAGTTCTCATTAGCAAAATTCCGAACTAACCTTTCTACTCTCTGACTGCAGAGAGGGCAAAAACAATAATCACAGTGGAAAAGGTGTCCTTAGCACTCTGAAAAGAATCTACCAGGCAATAAACATTGTTGATCAGACACAAAATTGGATGGGGGAAAGGAAAATGTCAGTGAATCAAATGCCTTCTCTTCCTGGACAAAACACAGAGGTGGAATGCTGCAGTTATGAGCAAGAATACTTCACATGGTGTGATGGACACACTGCCAGTTGGTCCAGGTCAATTACAGTGGCTTTTTTGGTGTAATGTGCAGAAGAAGTTTTCCTCAAAGGACCATAAAGGAAATGAAGTGCCCAATACCTTTGCCAGTTTTATAGCTCTCAGAATATGTGGAAAATTTCATCCAGAAAGAACTGGCAGAGAAAAGAAGATAATAACAAGAATAACAAAACAATGATTTGTGCTGCACAAGTTGCAACATTTTTAATATGTATTTTTTATGTTGTCTCACTTTATGATTTGCTTTTGTGCTGCATTTTATACCTCACTTAGTTAAGACTGCCATATGAAGGTACAGTAATGTACAGCAAATTTAAAGACCTTTAATGAAAATAAAAATATGCATCTAGAAAAAGATATTTTTTTCCTCAGCAGAAATTAGAACTGTGTATTTAGAAGCACATCCCATTTCTATCAAATATGCACCGTTTCCCCCTGCAGCTCCTTTTATGTTAGTCAATATCTTTTAATGTTGTCTGATGGTTTCCTAGGAGATGCCCTAAATGGCCAAACTCACTAGTTTGATGCTGGTGTTGGATAATATCTATATGCACTAAACATCTGTTTTGTTCACTGAAGTCTGCTCTGCCCTTTTTCCACTGGTCATTATGCTCCCCTTGAGGATTTCTAATGGTTGCTAATGAGATAAGAAAAATGCTCCATGTACACTTCCATCTTCTCTGATGGTGTGTGATCAGAAGTCTGTGCTCTTTTTTAGCAGGAATTGCTTCAAAATCATTGTTAGTGTTTCTTTGTACAGTAGTTTGGATGCAAATTTTACACTTAAGGACTAAAGTACCTTTTAAAAATCTGTAAGATGCAATTAGAAAGAGAAGGATCACCACATTATAGGGCAGAGAGTTCTATTTGTGGAAGGGTGGGCTCAATGTTGATTCATGTTTTTCAGATGGTACAGTACAGGTTGCATCATTAATAGAAGATTAAGATGCCAAATGGGGAATTTTTACCTTCTGTTTCTGAGTTTTTCACTGTAGGAAATCACCCAGATATGGCGAGAGCTTGATTTTATATAACATGATGAGCAGACAGAGTGTTCCTCAAATTGAACTGAGCCTGCTGCTACTGTGGGAAGAGGGGCTGACAACTTGGGTAGTATCCATACAAAGCTATAATTTCTAATCTGTCAAAATCACTTCCCTTTAGAAAGCCTGATTTCATTAGCATGTTCTTTGTCGGATGTGATTGTCTCTCTTAGCAGCTTTCCTTTTACAGCTGTCACAAAAGCCAATCAGATTATACCAAGGGCAGGAAATAAATAAGTCTTTTTGCTGTAAATTAATTTAGGCAAGGCTGCATCACATATGGTTAGATTTAGTCCCTACTTTGAAGTGTGAAATTTTAGCAAGGTAACAGATGAGGGCTCTAAGAGCAGGTATTGGCATAAATTTGGTTACAAACTGCACTTCTGGCAATCTAGGGGTGGGTATACAAAATATATTTACATGCAGCCTGTGCCTCATAAATGGCAAACCAAGCTCTCAGCTAAATTGAGGACATAAGCTAAACTGTCTTGGACAGAGAGGTCAAATTAAACTTTTCTCAGATTTTGTCTGTGCATTCATAGAAGACTCTTCAAACATTAAGAACTCATTTAAGATAATTTTCTTCATATTTGATTTTGTCCATTGATCAGTTTACCAGTGTGGGCTATTCTATCATTTCACTCAAATCTGATGTTTTTATCTGTCCTTCTGTGCTGTGCTACCAAGGAGTATCAAGGCTGAGCTTGCCTTGGTTCTTCTGATGCTTTGGACCTGAGCATGTAAGGTAACGAGGGGGAGGCAGGGGGAAACCTGTTTATTTACCTGATTTAGCTCTGCTTGATTCATCTCTCTGTTCTGTATGGCTTCAGAAATTTGTGAGGAAAAAAAAGGATCAGATTGTTCTTCTTTTCAAAAAGTATTTTACCCTGGAGAGTAAGACAAAGGCAGTTGTCCCGTTTGGCTTCTAAGGTTGAAAAAAGAGTCTTTTCAGAAGCCTTTAGTGTACAAAAGAAAGATGAGTGTCATAGAAAGGGCACCCCTGTGTGTCAGCTGACTAGTCCATCCTTCCCTGTGCCATTTGCAAAAAGGAGCAGCAGGAAATGATAGCAAAGCTCTTCAGTGCAGCTGTAGTTTCACTGTTCAGTCACTGTGACACCTCTGGGGAGCAAGTAAAGCTGTAGCCTTTTGTAAAGAATCTTCCTGTGCAGGTGCAGAGGACCATTCTAGTAGACAAAGCTGGAGCTGTATGATCAGATTGGTTAAAATTTCTTTTCTTTTGGAATCCTTGTAAATCACAACAATCTATTGCTGCTTAGAAATAGGTAACAAGCACCATATGGATCAGCCACCATTTCCCTTACAGGTATATTCCCTTTTGAGCAGGTATGATGAGTCCCGGTGGCTTTTCATTGTGCCCTGAAGTATAGGTGAAAGTCCTCATAATCATTATTACTTACTTACTTAAAGTTTCTGCCCCTTTTCAGGGTAATTGGTCTTCCAGCTTCCAATTTTTGCACTTCTGCATCTCTAAAGACTCGTAATTTCCTTTCTAAAGCTAAGAGAATCTTCTGGCTTTAAAAACTTCATCCACTTCTATGACTATGTGTAATGGTCTAACTGTTTTTTTTTCTCTGCCTTTTTGCCAATTCCATCTGGTCATTTAAAAACAGTAATTCTGTATCTTTTTGTGTGCTCCAGATCTTCCACGATGCCAATCTCTAACTGACAGTATTTGATCCGGTTTATGATTACTCTTCATCTGTTCCTGGCTCTTTGTCTGCATGCTGGTAAATGGCTTTGATCACCTCCTGGCCAGAATCTGTGGCTTCTCATAATTCCTTCTGGAAAGATTCTTTGTCTTCATTTAATTACTTTTTACCATTACCTGGCTAGCATCCATTGCCTGTTTTCTGTTTTTAATTTTTTGCCACAGTGAAAGCTAATAGAACTCTTCTGCATTGGGACATTTAGGAAAGTCAATCCAAATTAAATGTTAAAGTTCACACTTCAGCTGCATTAAATCCCTGTGTTGACAGCCTTGTTAGAAGAAAAGAGGACCTTAATTTTGTTTAATTTAATACATACTATAAATGAATTAAGCTAAGTCAAATTTAACCACTTAAACTTTGAACAAATGTGTCTACACAAGGTTTGTGAGATTTAGCAAATCAATTTTAGCTTCACAACTTTATTAATGTTTTTGTTTCCTGAGTTTCTTGCAGAGAAGGCCTCAGATATCTTTTATATACGAATAATCTTTTTATTCCAGACTGATTTTTTTTCTCTTTCTCTCTTTTTCCTGATGCTTTTCATTCCTGTGTTCTGATGGTAGCTTTCATTATACTGAACATAGCTGCTCTTAGTATTTTATTATTTACACTGTAACAAGCTATATATCTGCATTAATTTCTGGGGAGTTAAGGTGGATGCTGTAGACATGTGCACAGAATGGAGTTCATCTTTCCTAACCTTACTGGGGCAATGCAGGCAGATGGAACTTACCCTCAGCCAGTTTGTAGAGGATCTAAGCTGAGAGGACTGGGCAATACACCAGATGGTTGTGTCACCTTCAGAGAGATATTGGCAGGCTGGAGAAATGGCAGAGAGGAATCTTGACAAGTCCAGCATGGGGTCCTGCAAAGCTCTGCAGCTCAGGAGGGTTAACCCCACACACCAGGATGTGCTGGGGGCTGACTGGCTGGAAAGCAGCTTGATGTTCTGATGGACAGCAAGATGACCATGACATAGCAAAGCACCCTGACACCAAAAGGTCCAGAGAGGTGATCCTTCACCTCTGCTTAGCACTGATGGGGCCACAGCTACACTTCTGTGTCCAATTCCTGCTTACCTCAACCACCCTGTGAGCAGTGCCCAAATACTGCTAGGTAAGCAGAGAAGATACAGTTCCAACAGCATCCAGGGCAAGTCATGGACTCATCACTTTAGACTTATCCCATGTGCTCAAGCTGCTCTCCTACTTTTTGAAATTTCCTTCATTATGATTAATACTTCCCTGGAATAACCCAAGTCCTTAGGGCAGTAGCAAATTTCCAGAGCTTGGCATGGAAACAGGACACCAGAAAACCCAATATATAGTGTGTGACTTCATAAATACTTCATTTTGTCCCAGAGGGCTGCTTTTCCTTTTGTATTGTAAAGCTCCAAACAGAGGACTCCAAGCACACAGTCTTGTTCTCAGCTGTTCCTGAGAGCTGCTAGTCTGAAATTAATGACCTAAATGCTCTAATCCCATGTGTTTAATAAAGCAATTTTAATAAGAATACTGGCTTTAAAACTAGCATGAATCCAGCAGCTCCAAGTGATGATGATGATGATGATGATGAAGAATTATATTTAGATTTTATTTTTTTTTTGCGAGGAAGAGGACGAATAAGAGAGACAAGGATGTGAGATTTTCTGTAATGGAAAAAAGATGAACTCCTGCTATTTTATCTATCCTTTTCACAGAATATTTTTTCTCTCTGTTAAAATTGTTCCCAGTAAGTCTGTCTCAGCAGCCAACAGATGAACCCTCCCATTTAAATCCCCTCCTGTCTGATAGGTAGACATTTGCAAGCCAAAAGAGAATCATCCTCCTTACTTCTGAAAAGTATGGTCTGCCTTTCAGATAATACCTACTTTCCCAACCTTGTCAGGTGAGGCAGTGCTTGAAAGCTTTTTAGCACTTACCCTTTTGTATAAAAAGTTATCTCAGTAGGAGACTTTGCAGCAGTCTTTAACCCCTTTTGTATTCTCATTCCATCTCAGAGATGTCTCATGCAAGCTAATAAATAATTCCATGAAGTCTCTCGTCTTTCCACAACATTAATCTCCCATCAACTAGTAATGAGCCTTTGTCGGTTCCTTGTGAGAATCTGAGCAATCACATTAATTCCTTAAAACTTTTTTAACAATAGTGATCCTATTGGCAGAGAGTTTAGGAACATCTGATCCATACATTTAGCCTGAGGAGGTTTTGATGGCCTGTGTTTATTGTGCCCTGAAATTCCTAAAGCCCTAGAAAGATGCTGCAAATGAGATATGCATCAATTTCTAATAAATTATATCTGCATATTGTCTGATGTAACAAACCAGAATTGTGCTGCCAAAGTCCTGTTCTTTCATGATTGTATCTTGAGCTGAATGATTTTTTGTTAAAAAAATCATGTAATCAAATACAAAGTTTATACAGTTTGCTGCATGTTTTAGAACATGCAAAATGACTGTTCATTATTTGCATTCTGATTTTCCCTATAAAACATGCCAGAATATCAGTCAACAAATAGCCAACACTCATTCTGCTAGACTTGTCCGTGTGCTGTCCCACAGTCTTTCATTTTAGCAGTCTAGAGAAAAATAGATCCCTTTGGAGGTTTGCAAAGAAATTATTGTTGCCCAAACTTGGGTGTCCAAATTAGATGCCCAAGATCCTGCTTATCTAGCACTCTACTGCCAGCCAACCTACAGCATAGAATGGGGTTTAAGAGAAAGCACTAAATCTACAATAAAATGTCAATTCTTTCCAGAAATCTCGTATTTTATAAGCACTTTGAACAAAACTAATTTCCTATTAGCCCCACTTCTACATTCATGTCAATTAAAGAACCAAATCAATCAAATAACAAAGGGGGGAATCAAAGCTGAAAGTGGAGAAATAAAAGAGGATTGTGAATCTACAGAACTCACTACTGTGCATTTGAAACATTTTTTTTCTATGCATGGCTCTGACATTACAGCCTGCACTCAATTTGCTCCAGCTGAACTCTGCATTGCTAAATGTAGAAAGGATGCCCATCAATTCAGCCCACTCATTTCTGTTTCCTTTCAGCATCAACTTTTCAGTGAATTTTCTCCTTCTGCAACAGCAGCTCTTTCAGACTGTCATGGTACTTTCCTTTCTTTGTCTCTTTCCCTGGTTCCATTGTTTTATGCCATTTTTATCTTCTCTTTGTTCCCTTGTGATATGCAATGAAACCAGCAATGCAATTAGCATAGTCAGTTACATTCATTCTGCCCTTTGACTACTTATAAAGACACTTTTTCTGAACCTAAAAAAAAAAAAAAAAAAGAAAGAAAATCAGCCATTCAAAACCTGAAGTGTCTTATACTTTAAACTTTCCTGCTTTTCTTCTGAATGTGTGGAAACCTGATAACACTAAGAAAATGATATATAAACAGACTTCATATATGTGTTACATGTTGTTTGCAGTGAATTGATTTTGTCATAATACAAAGTAAATTTTCATTGTAGTTTGAACTACCTTCAATATCATGAAAACCTCTAGGAGTTTTTCCCTGAAACTGTAATCTGAACAGAAATCTGCTTCTAAACCTCCAGAAGGATTATTGATCAGGACAGACTATATGCAAAGGGATTTCAGTTTAGATGAAACCAGCTTTTAATCTATATTACAATAGAACTTCCATGTTGCATATATTGCCAGAAGAAGAAATAATGCAAATGCTGTTATTGAGATTGTGACATGAATAGGCAGCCCAGCACATTCATTATTTAACCATGACAAAAGAATGGCAAGAATTTGTCTTTTCTCTGAAATGAGAAGAAGAAGAAGGGGAAGCCATGGCTGGCAAGTGTTAAGTGACACAACTCGAAGGTCTTCAAAAATCTCTTGAGTGCAGAGGGCTGGTATAACCCTCTGCCCCAGTGTGATTACAGAGGCTGGGTCACAGCTGCCCACTGCATTGTCCTGCTGTTTGCCCTTCAGAAGGTTCTGATCATTTCTTCTCTTGAACACAAGGCATGAAGGGGTTTTTAATTGATTGCCCCAAACCGTTTTTGATTTTTGAAAGCTGAGCTTCCCTTTTTAGGTTGGTCCATTTAGATTTTTTAAAGAAACTTTAGATTGCTGAACAAAATTCAGGCCATTTTGAAATAACTGCAGTCCATTGTGTGGTATAAATTTACAGGATAGAAGGTCTAACAAGGGAAAGATAACTGTGTGGATTCTCTTAGAAATAAATCATGATAATTTGATAGTTTTTAGGGAAGTATAATCAATAATGAACATATGTTATATATAAATGTTGTTTTTCTGCACTAATATTTGAAGTTTTAACCTTCTGTGTTTTAGAACTTGCATCTCAGAATACGTAGATGATCTGTGCTGGAAAACACAGCTATTTTATATCAAGTCTGTGAGGACAGAAGCAATTGCAGATAATGAGCTGGGTTATTTTTTGATTGTTAAGCTTCTGTTTTTCACAGTATGGCCATCTTTGTTACCTGGCTGTGAGTCCCTTCTCCATCAGGAAATGCAGTAAACTCCCTAGGAGTCTGTGACCTGGATATAAAAATGGTGTAAGTATAATGCAAATTTTTCTGAATATGCCTTTTTTAGTGGAGCTCTGGAGTTTTCACAGAAGAAAGGGTGTGCATGTAGAGCAGGAAGGCTGCTGGTTTTATTTATTGTGGTTGCTCATCTCTCTCAGTCACACAATTTTAGTTTCAGCACTGCAATTATTGTTCAGCAACAGAGTGTCTGTTTCATGATATGTGCTACTGTACCTTAACAAAATAAAAATTCTATCCTCTGTCCAAGCTGACAGAATGGTTACTGCCCTTGGCTGTA
Source organism: Notiomystis cincta (assembly GCA_013398075.1). Classification (NCBI taxonomy): domain Eukaryota; kingdom Metazoa; phylum Chordata; class Aves; order Passeriformes; family Notiomystidae; genus Notiomystis; species Notiomystis cincta. The sequence goes on along the minus strand of VZRX01022237.1, from coordinate 329,722 downwards.
CTGTTTAAGACTTTGTACCTCTGAGTCACTGTATGTATCCAACCTACTGTGCCTCTGATGAAAATGTGTACGTGAATTTGAATTTAGGAGACAACTTTAAACGCTGTCTTGGTGTGATCTCATTTGAAATGGTCGCTACACGTTTCTCCACTTGGCTGAAGAAACAACATCAAAAGCTGTTGCTAATTTTGTTTTTAATTAATTGTGCAGCATGGATTTGTTGATGTGACATAGATAGGGGTCAACTAAATAGATTTGCCTTGGGTTAATAGAAGTTTTCCATCATCTTCTCTGTTTCTGGTGCATAAAATATTCCTTAACAATCTGAACTTCTCAAGTGAGTGCATAAAATCCTCATAATCAACCTGACAGCCTTTAACCAAGGCTGCCATCACCCTTTGTATTCATCTGCTCTGCAACTCCCCTTACTGGTGGGAGGCCTCTGAAAAGCTTGGAAACAATTTTATGAATAAAAGTGTTTCAGGTGCTAAAATTCAATTTGTATAAATAATGTCTTTTGGACTTTTCATAAAACACTATATGCTCTACTCATCCCTGGAGTGGATTTCTTTTACTGTTATTGCTGTGATGACACATAATTAAGTCAGATTACATTTTTGTAGACAGAGGAGAATAGCTAAGAAACATTCCTAAATTATTCATCAATAAATTTCAGAAAAAAAAAAAAGGCAAAAGACAAGAATTTAAAATGTGCTGTCTGTTGTTTTTCTCTTCCTAAAACTAGATAATTTTATAATGGTATATTGAACAAATAAGTCTCTCTCTTCCTCCCCATGAGAGAACAAGAGACTTCATTTAACTCCACATGTGTTATTGTGCTTATCTGCTGATTACCATATTACTTTGATTTGTGTGGTAGATTGTAAACTCTTGTAGGATTATGGAAAGATTTCTTTCCCCAGGCTGAACCAGTGAGATTTTCAGTACCATGAAGACAGAGATGAGTAGAGAAGCAGCAGATTGGTTATTATATCTCTATGTAATTTTTACCCACTGGTTTGTCTCATTTTTATCACTGCAGAGTCAGCATGAAAGCCAAGGAAGTTAATACACCTCCATAACATTGTCACAACACTAAGTTTTAATGTCTCTTCATACCTTCAGCATGGTTAGTGAAAATGTGAACTGCTGAAATGGTGTAGCCATAAAGAAAAGCAGGAGTAGGCACAGATATGCTTTGATCACCTAGGTAAAATACTCCTTTTGATTAGGAATTGAAAATATATGATGAAGGAAAGTGCTGATTTACTAAACATCAGGGGATTTTTATGTACAAGTCTTTCTTTCTGATTCTGGATGAGCTTATACAAATTTGCAAGACAATTTACTTGGCTTGTTAAACTAAGTATTTCCTTGTAGAAAATTCACAGAGAGGTAGTAATGAAGGAGGAAGTTTAGACCAAAGAAAAAGGAAAAATAGCTGTTCCATAAAGCCAAAAAATATGAATTCAGCTACTATATCTCTGTGCTGTATTTGTAATTCAGACTAGAACAAGAAAAATAGTTTAAATAAAAATTTTATAGAAATTTAAGACATGCAGTGGAGATTATCAAGGGTTTTTTGCTATACTGGAAGTCTATGGCCAGCCAGGTAGTTGAGCAGTGACTGGTGACACTGACTGGTGGCTGTTTTGAGGTCTGCATTCCTCCTCCCTTTCTCTGGGAAATGTTGGTGGTGCATGTCTGGACCCAGTATGAGTGTCCTGACTGTTCAGCAGCAGTGGTACAAAAGGAGGCAGGACCAGACAGAAGATGTGGGTTCACTTTGCTCCTCTGCTTCTGCTTTCTGGAGGTCAGAGAAGTGGCTTTATCTGTGAAATAAAAACAACTCCATTCAGCTCCTTTGCATCTGAGGAAATGGAGCTGGAATCCTGTGTGAATTGCTTGTCAAGTGCATGCAAGGTCAACTGAATTTCTGGAGAAAAGCCCAATGCTGGGTGAAAAGATGGGGAGTATAGTGTAGAGATTGTTAAACAGCTTCCACGATGCAAAGAAATTGCCAGTACAGATTAAGAGGGAAGCTTCATAAGATCTGCACTTTTCATCACAAATTATTGGGAAAGCAAGAGCTTAACGAGGTGACAAAGTTTGCTGATACTACAGAATTCTTCAAAGTGACACAAACTAACACTGACAACAAAAGGATGAACTGAACTTGTGATTTTGAGTGGTCAGAGATGAAATGGCAGACAAAATTCTGTGCTGATAAGTGAAAAGTAATAGATGCAAGAAAGCATAATCCTAATTATTTTTGCACTTCTATGGGTTCATAAACGAGGTATAAATATTTTGGAAAGACATTTAGAATTATTATGGTTAGCTGAGGGCCAAATGGGGCTCAGTGAAAGCTGGAGATCATAGGAACAACAAAGAAAGCATCAATAACAGAATAGTTGACATAACTTTTCTTTTGTATAAAATCAGGATCAACTGATGTCCTGAACAGTGCATGAAGTTCTGTCCTCCCTTTTTCAAACAGAAAAATTGTTGGAACAGATAAAGGCAGAAATGATTAGATATGAAGGTTTTGTGTGAAGAGCAATTAGGCTAGGATTATGGGTCTTCAGGGAGAAAAAATGACTGAGGGACAAAATTATAGAGTATATCAAATAAAAAAGTAGATGAACTGCAATGTTTTCTATTAGCAATGTTTGAAGAAATGAGGGCCAGTTGAGGAAATTATCATGCTGCTAGCTTGAGGTAAAAGTAAGGAAGCACTTTTCTCACACAGCACATTTCAACTCTGGAATTCATTGTCAGAAGTTTTTGTAGTGTCCAAAGTATAAAATAGATTTATAAAATGTTTGGAAAATTAGGCTGAAGAAAAGATCATCCTATACAATATTAATATTTTTTTTAAATTAGTGCAATAGAAGAATATTTCTTATCCTTCTTTTTTAAATGACCACAAACAATAACTTTTACAGTAGGGAGATTGTTTGCTGGGTCTGATGAAACTTATTTTTGCCCACTATGATATTTGATATGTTATAGAACTGAACTCAGTCCACAGAAGGTGCCCTCTGACATTCAAAAGAAATTTTCATGACAGAAAAGTAAATTTAAAAAAAAAATAATTTAATCTACCTCCTTTAAAATAAGAAGGAAAGTCAATAATTATTATTTGTGAGTTGACCCAGAGGATCTTTTACATTGTGATGGAAAAAATCCTATAATATAGGACAATGGAGGTGTGCTCTGGGATGTGTCTTTAAGATATAAACTTAGTGTGGGATGACTCGGATCAGATTTGCATCTTGTATGGCATTATATCAATTTAGAAGCATAGAAAAATCCAGTTCTGAGAAGGTTTTTTGTCTGTTCAGTGGTAGCAGGTGGGAAGACTGAAAACAATTTTAAATAGCACTTCCTTTCTCCCACTTCACATGGGAATAACTGTCGAACTGTTGGAGCAACAAGCATTTTTTTTCCCTTATAAATTGTAAAAGTACCCAAAGGTATCATGCATGAAACACAGGAATTTTGCCCAGGCATTGTACAAGTTCTTGCAATGAAAATTTGGAGAGATGTTTAAGGATGTGCCTGAGGGAGGTCAGGGCTTGAGGGAGACAGTGATTTTGTTTTGTCATTTTTACCTCAGTCTGAATCTTGTGTGTAGCATCAAGTTGCCTTCTCTTAGGGCTGAGCCTGGAACACACACATGAGATGAGCTGGCATGCCCTGAGGTGGATCTGGGATGCTGGCCTGCTTCCCAAGGACTGCCAGAGCTACTGTGCTGAAATTCAAACTTCATGGACTAATGATTTTCCTGCTTTGGTGCCAGCATGTTTAAACACTCGATATTCTGGGTGCAAGTTGTCTGTGTTAATGTGAGTAATGTCTATGACCAAGAATTCTTTACCCCACAGGGTTAAAAAAATATGTGCATCAAAATTTGAGGTATTCTGGTGCCACAGTGGTGAAGTCATATAAAATATGGAACCCTATAAAATGTAAAATGTGTTGGATGTGTAGAGTTAAGTGGAGCTGAAACATCCCAATGCAAATTGTGATCTGAACTCTCTCTCAGGAGCCAGAGCTTTTGGGTCAGGTGTTACTGTTCAAGGCTGTTTCCAAGAGAGTGCCTGTGCCTCTTTACAACGCAAGCCTTGTTACACTTTGATTTCTTCCTCTCTCCTGGTCTGAATTATGTTACTTTTGTTGATATGAATTCACAGCCACTTGCCAATGACCATAAAAGCCATTCAATACCACATATTGACTTGAAAGATTTAGGTCCCCAGTATCAAAAGATGGCACTTTATCCACTCAGCCAGACCAGACCCTTGATTTTACATTGCTGTTTTCTCTCTGAGTTTCAGAAGTCCTTTAATATTTCAGAACCATGTCAGCGCTTTCATAAACTTTCCAAAGGGTGAACAGTAGTAGTTGTATTCCAGCTGCTGCTGAATCTGCTGTGTTTGTTCAGCCCTGAAATGATTTTTTAAGATGTGAAAATAAAATGTTTCACTAGTACTGAGCCATAAATGCAAAACTGACCAGGGATGCAATATGCCCAACAAAAACTACCTATTAAGTATTAGAACCACATTTTTTCCAGCTTCCTACATAGAGGCCTGATTCTGATTTAACCTGATTTTTTTTCTTCCAGCAGGAAGGGTAACATAATATTAATCTTTAAAAAAAAAAAAACCAAAAAAACTTCTGAGAAGATAATGGCTATTACTTTGGTCTTAACCACACTGTGAAGCCTATGGTAAAGGCTTTTTCTTTTCTCATAGGAAACAAGCAAACCTTATTTACTTAATACAGAAATATTCCTTTGAATGCTCTAAATATTTTGACTCAAGTCAAAAAGCTGCTTAAGTGTAAGATTTTCTGATTACTTTTGTAGATATTTCCCCATTTTGTATTATTTATTTGAATGTGTGAAAAATCATATGCTTGTATGTATGCTGTAGAGACTGTCAGATTTTCTTAATAATGCAAGAAAATGAGGTGCCAGTACAGTGAGCTCTAAAATTCAAACCCTTAATGTTTAATGATAGTAGAACTCACAGACTGTAATATGAACAGAGTAGAAAATACAAACTTTCAAAAATTTTTTCACTCTCTTTCCCTTTACCAAGTGATTAGTAGTGGTGAAAACCAAACCAACCCAAAACTTCACTCTTTAAATTTAATGTCCAAGCCAGGCAAATATGGATCAAAGATCAGACTGCTAGAGAAAGTTTCAAATACCAATAAGATTGTCTTTTTTGGCTATGTCATCCTCTCTGTGCCCTCTAGGTTTCTTTCTGGGTGGAATTTAAGTCCTGAATTTTCAGGTCCACATCATACCCCAAAGTTTGGCTACAGGGATAATTGGTTAGAGGACAGAGTCATGGATTTGATGCCCTTTACAGGTCATTCACTTAAGAATTTGACTTAATGATCCTTGTGGATCCCTTCCAAATCAGAATGCTCTGTGATCAATAGGAACCCTGAGCTGGTTGCAGGACAGCTGTGTGGAAGAATTTCAATGTTGCCCTTCCATTAACAGCCCTAAGTGCCTAGTGAGTACTCACCTCTTGTCACCTCACACAACCACTCTTAAGTACCTGCTCTGCTTGCAGGCTTTATGTGTAGGTTCTCTCATTCAGGCTGTTAAAGCACCTTCTATACTTTTAAAATACACAGTGCTTAAGTCTCAAGGCTGCAGCTCCACTGACAATTTCTCTCACAAGCTGAGATGGTGTAGACACAGGAAATTAACTTTGGGCAAAGTCATAATTGTTTCTAACCATTTCTCAAGTCTGAATAGAATGGATAGTTGAAATCTAGTGCCTTTATCCTGCTAGAGGTTACTATACTGATAGAGCTGTAGGCCACATAGGACTTGTCTTTTTAATTTTAATAATAAATCCATAGTCCATCAGGACATTTAATGTTGTCTGAATGTGTTTGGTTTAGACGTGAAGTTTCTTGTGGAAGTGTTGGCAAGGTCTTACTTCCAATATCCCTAGCACTGAATTAGTACTGAGTGGGTATAAATCCTATTCTGGGTTCCACAGCAAGCTTGTAGGTCAAAAGTGTATTAAAAAAGTGCTGAAGTGTTAACTGGTCCTATAGTGCCTTCTGTCAACACTTAAGAAGCTGCTCAGGTCTTGACTTCTGTGGGAGTACTGAAAGAAAAATCTTGAATAGCTCTTTTCTTTTTAAAGGTCTCCCCTAGTTGGCAAATGGCACCATAACCCAAGAGAAATATATGACAGACATGTTATTTCTGTGGGAATTATCAAAGTTTTCAGAGTTGGTAGCAATTCTAAATATTATATATAGCAGCTAAATATATTTGTAGAAATACTTCAATGCCAGAAAGGGAAAGTGTGGGGTTTTTGTTTCTTTTCTTTTCCCATCAGAAACTGAGCTTTCTGGAATTAGCATAAGTTTACTTTGAATGATAGAAAAATTTAATATCTGCTAATACAGAACAGAAATTCCTCTGATAAGTCAAGAAAGAATAGCATTATTGGGTGTGGCTTTATTTGCTTGAATGTTGGGAAGATTGTACTGCAAGTTCAAAAGCTGTTTGAATAGTGCTACTGGTACAGGAAAAACTGCAAGAGTAGTGTGTGTGTGTGTGTGGCTTTGACATTGACATTACTGATGATTCATCTCATAACATTTGGTTAAAATCTTTTAATTTCAGGATTTTCTTTTATTTCTTTCTATTGAATTCAATTTCATTATAAGTCCACCCCAGTCAGTTTATTTAAGTTTGTTCTCTGGTTTCAATATTTAATTTGAATTTGTCACCTGTCTGCTTTGCAGGAGTTCTAAAGGTCTTCACACTTCCCTATATCCCTATGTCCAAATGCCATAACATAGTGTAGAGCTGGAAGCAGTCACATTCATATCCTGATAATATCAGCTCAGCAGTTTCCAAGTGTAAGTCAGGCAGGTTTAGACACTAAAGAAATTCTGTTTCACTTTGCTGGTAATGCCAGCAATGTGTGAGATGGGTTTCTTTGACCAAGTCATGCTTGGATAATTGTTCAGGATTGCATTCCCTTTGTAGTTTGAATTGTCCTCCACATCTGATCACTGCTGTGTCACATAGTTCTCAGTCTTATACTAGATAAAATGATTTTCTGATGGCCTGGGCAAAGATGTTGTGTCATCCTTTATCATCCTTCCTCCCCAGCTGCTTGGCTATCACTTTCTGAGCTACAGTGAATGAATGACACCTTGTGTTTTCTGAACCCTGTGGGGTCTAGAACACACTGCACTGCAGGAATACCCAATCCAATTGGACAGGTAATCTGACACTTCTTCAACCAAAAGGTTTTCATGGCAATTTTCTGAGGAACCTCTGCAGAGTATCTAGTGTTAGACAAACATCATAAAGGGCAGGGTGTGATTGCTGGAAGGTCCAATGCCATTAATAGAGGCTCCCTCTAAGGTGTGTGGCTGGGTAATGTTCCCTGAAATGTGTGTCATAGCCACTTCCAGAGTGCAAGGAAATCTGCCCTGGTCTCCATTCCTCTCCAGGGTGCATCTTACACATCAAATCCTTTCCACCCTGCTGGTTTTCTTTGAAGACAATGGACAGTGGCTGGTAAAGGATATGTACAACCCTGAATACCTCATCCTATCACAGCTACAAACCTGTGTGGCTTCTGCTCTTACCAAGAGCTGCAGTGGGAGGGCTCAGGGAGCTACACCTGGAGACCTGCAAACGGGCTTTTCCAGTAGCTGTACATGTTTAGGCAATTAGGTGGCTGAGACAGAATCTCTGATGAAAATCAGAGGGATTTTAGATCTGCATGTCTGCAAATGAAGGTTTTAAAGATCTCCTGCAGATGTCTTGGATACTGTTCCAAAGCCCTTTTGAATAGTCTTATGTGAAGTTTGTCCCTGAATTTTCAAGCATGTCTTCTGTATTTCATTACCTACTGATACTGTTAATAGATAATCCTGAGGGCTTTGAATATAACAGGAGAAGAAATTTCCTTGATAAAACCAGAGAATTATTTTTTTCTAAGGAAAATCTCTGTCCCAGTTGTTTGTTTGTTATAAAGAAATCCCTTACGAAAAGTAAACTTCACAGTGAAACTCTTGGAAATCCAGCTGAGAGGTTGGAAATCATCTCCTTGTGCAGCTTAAAACAGAATAGATACTACAGTGATTTTATTTTCTAGTGATGAGTAAGAGGTTAGGTATCCTAAAACACCAGCAGTACATTTTCTAACAGATGCAGTGAAAGAGAGTCTGTTACCAGAAGTCTTATGATTCTGCTGTATATTCTAACTTTTATTAGCTTTTAACACTCAGGACAGAATGCTAATTAATACTTGGTCTCATAAGGTCCCAGTTAAACCTAAAAAAACTACAGGAAGCTGTTAAATTTAGGTGCATTGATAGTCTCAGTAAAAAGAAAAAATATCCCCCAAAACCAGATGAACATTATCACATGTTTTCTTAGAGATTTGTCTGCAAAGTTAGCTTTCATGCTAGCCAGCTGAGGTCTTGGGTTTCTATATGAAAAGAATAGCTCAGCTATGTCTTGAGGCTAATACTGAAAAGGTCATGAGATTCTCTTTCATGAAAGGAATGAAAGTAAGCTGAAAAGTACAGGAAAACACAGCGTTCACTATAAATGATAGAACTGATTTAGTTCTATGCATTTCTCTGTGTATAGAAAAATGACATTGAAATACATTTGTATTTAGATTTAGGGAGCAACTTACTTTCTGCCTCTTCACCAGTTTATTATTTATTTCCAAACCTTATTATTTTAAAATGCTATAGCACCCAAAATATGCTAGACTATTTCTAAACACAATCACATAATGGATTTTTCCTATGATGAGCAAAGCAGCCATTTGAAGTTCATTCATTGAGACCCTTTGGCCTTTAGAGCATTTAGTGAAGGGTTTGTTTTGTTTATTTTACAGTTCAGTGGAATGGAAAACAATTTTTCTTAAGCATTACTGGAGGCCATCAAACTGCGAGAAGGAATAATTTTTCTGCTGCTGCATGTTCAGCAGAATTTAAAGGTGTCTATTAAAAAAACCAAACAGGTGTAGGGATAAACCTAGATTTCCCCCCTTTTTCAAAAAAGTGTAATTATACTCATCAGACATAATGATCTGCTATTTTCCCCATCTTGCTATTGCTCAGAGTGTAATGAGAAAAGTTTGCAGATGCTGGGTGCATTTGATTATTCCCCATTTCTTCTTGATTATTTCCTACACAAAAAGAGATAGAAAACCACACCCCTGAAAAAAACCCAAACCAACGAACCAACAAACCCCCCCAAAAGCAAAACAACAAACCACAACCAAATTAAATTGTTTACTTATTCATGAAATGTGATTTGGATGTGCAGTTTATACATGGGAAAAAAAAGTAATTGAAAATACACTTTTCTCAGCCTGTTGCCACAGAACTATTTAGATTCAGCTTTTGATTACTTGGAGAGGCAATAGGAGGTCCTGTTTTCACTCCTTGTTTTGTGTTTTTCAAAAACTAATTTTCAAAACACATTACATATATTATTAAGTAGAGGCAGGAAATAGATAAATAAAACTGTTTGTACAATAATGGGGTAAACTGAGAAATCAAGTGATTGATGATACTGACATTTAGGTCATGCAAGTTGAAAACCTGGAGCCTAAATTCCTGTTGAAGTCAGCAGCAAAAGTCAACCTGCACGTAAATGAAAGTTAGAGTTTCTTCTTAAGAAGACACTTCCATGAAGTTATTTTGACTTTACAACCATGTAGACACAACCTGCACCTAAATTCAGGTTGCATTAAAAATAGTGGCCTTAAGAAGCAGCTTGTAGAGCTGAACTCTTGTCTCTCCCTGATACATTCAAGGAGTAAATGGGATTTGACCCTTAAGGAGGTTTGGGAAAGAACTCTGGAAAACATCTAAACTTGCTGGGTTTTTTTACTGTGAAGCACAGCAGGACTTGATATTCAGGTATCTCTTTCAGATCTTAAAATGTTAATTTCTGTCCTCAGCAGAATGACTCAGGCAAGACCAGGTAGGGTCTCTGTCCCCCTTTTTTCTGCCAACAGGTAGCTTGGTGCTTATCCTGGGTGCTCAGACATGCCATGACAAGCAGAACAGCCTTCATTTCTTGGAAAGCAGAGACATTATTCATTGTACAAGGCACAAGAATATTTGGTCTGTAGGTAAAGCAGGTTGAAACCCTCTTCACCCTTTTCCCAGGAGGATTTCCTAACCATGCAGGTATTGAGTAACCACTGGGGCTGCCTGCTGTGTCCACTCCTTCCTCACACCTTGTTAGAACTGGGCACCTTCATTCAGGCTTCCTCCTGTTTCTCCCCTTTGGTCCCATGACTCTCTTGTTGCAGCCCCAGCTCCCCAAGCACATTTTACAAACTCTACTCCCTGGATTTTAGGATAGAATCAAATAGAAAAGCATCTTTCAGTTGGAAGGTACCTACAACAGCCGCCTAATTCAACTGCCTGACCACGTCAGGGCTGACCAAAAGTTAAAGCTTATTAAGGGTATTGCCCTAATGCCTCTTAAACCTGACAGGCTTGTGGCATCAACCACTTGTCCAAGAAGACATTTCCAGTGTTTGACCACTCTGTTAGTAAAGAAATGCTTCTTAATATCCAGTCTAAAACTCCCTTGGTGCAGCTTGAACCATTTCTGTGTGTCCTATGTCAGGATATCAGGGAGAAAAGCTCTGCTTTCCCTCCTCAGGAAGCTGTAAGAGGGCAAGGAGGCTGCACCTCAGCCTCCAAACCCAGATTTCTTAGCTTTTCCTCACAGCTAATGCTGATCTCAGTTCTAGCACTTGAAAGGCTCTACTGACAAAGCCAAAGATTTTTAAAGTCTATTCTGAAACATCCTTAAAGATCATGAGTGGAAATTTTCTGTAATTTTTTTTTTTTAATGATGAGGGAAATTTTAATGGTTGCTACAATGGATGTTACATTTTAGGTGACATTGGTATCTTTTGATCAGTGATAGTCAATTTTGTTTAGTGGATACTTACAAGACAAAGAAGTGAGATCAGTATTCAGTTTCTCTTAATAGTTAAATGCTTTAAACATGCATTTGCAACACTGAAAAAAGAAAAACCCAATGCTCTGTTCATTTTTGCTATAATACATGTAGTGTTTTTCCATTTGTTTGTTTATTTTTATGTTGAAGGCAGGTGCTTTTAACGATGCATAAAGTGACATTTTCAGACTGTGGAACTCATTCCCTGCAGCATTAACTGTCTGTGACTATTCAAAGGTGACTTTGTATTGGCTGAGGTTAGCTTTTTGCTACTCTCTAGCCTAATATTTCCTATTTAATGTCATCATTTTCTTTCCCTTGGATTCTTACTTTCTATTTTAAACTCCTATAATGTATTTTACCTTTTTATTTTCTCTTTTCTGAGCTTGGGTTGGTGTTAAATAGAGTTTTCTGGTGCTTCTAGAGCTTTTTAAGCGATCAGTTAGATACCTGGATTTCATATTGGAAGGTCATTCTCAGTGAGATGAATCTTCTCTGATTTAAGGCATCTATAATGGAATAGTCAAACTTCAAACTGTCGCTGTAGAGTCCCTCCATAGTTAATGAGAGAAATAAGTATCTCCAAAGGGCAATCCATTGACCTGTCACATGTATCTGTCTATGGATGAAAACAATTGACTCCTGGAGGTGCCTATTTCACTTTACTGACAATGTAGAATTATGCCACTAACTCTGGCACCACCATTGCCAAGGCAGATGAATTCACTTGGTGTATCTAGGCTACAAGGGTTTTTTTCCATGCATCTGAGAAATTTGACTTTACACCCATTTGCGATCTGTGCACATTTTTATTGCCTTTATGATATTCTTTTGCAAGTGAAGGCTAAAGTTAAGTACTCAGCTGGGTTTCCTGCTTCCTTTGGATAGTGAAAGCCATTATTTTTAAGCACTTATTTGAAGAAATGAAAAGTGAAAGATGAATGATACCATAAGTTATATCTTAAGTAAGATGACATTATCAAAGCTGTGATTTTTAGTAGACATCCAAGAGCTTTATTTCATGGGCTTTAGTTCAATTTCCAATTAATAATTTTTCTTCCTACCTTCTCCACTTTCTTATTATTATACATAAAAAGATGTGTTAAAATGAAGGAAAAGTTTCCTGCCTAGTAGATCCAACAAGGCATCTCATCCTGCCATTGGGAACCTTGCTGGAAGGCTCAATAATCTGAAACCAGAAAATCTGCAAACAAAGTTTAATATATTTACCTGAAACAGCCATGATTGGCAGGGCAAAAGCAGAGTGAGGCAAAAACGAGAGCAGGACACTGAAGTCAGAACACTGTTTATATTTCTCTGAAGAGAGGGATAACAGAGTTCAGAGATTTCCTTCCACAGGCTCTGCTGATGTAGTGTTTTCCCTTGCCCTGCCTTACTTTCCCTGCCCTCCTCTACCCTTCCCTGCCCTTTCCCTGCCCTTCCCTTGCCCTGTCCTGCCCTGCCCTTGAAGAGATTACTGTCTTTAGACCTGGTAACCCTGCATGCAGCATTGGACATTGGGTCTCCCTGCTCCTTCACCTTCTCCCTGTAGCAAAAAGCCCTTTAAAAGGCCAGATGTATTGATAGCAAAGAGATACAAAGGAAGAAAGTGAAGCTAAGAGGATAATTAAAATAGCAAACCCTAGCTAACAAGATAATGAAGAATCCTTCTGACACTTTCAGCAGGGATCGATGGTACAGTCATGATAATCATATTACATTGCACCTTTCATCCTGGAGGGTGTCAAAATGCTTTGGATATTCAGCACACCAGTACAAGGAATTGTTAGTCTACGACTCACACAAAACCGCCCATGGGTTTGCATCTGGCAGCTGCACTGCAGGAAACATCAGCACTCAAAAGGTGAAGCGTGGGGAGGTAGAAAATCTGTCTGCTGAAAATTAAGAGCACACAGGGCATTAAGCCTGCTTATAACTGCTGGAAAGATCAGACTTCATTGTGTTTAGAAGTAAAGTGCACCTTTTCCAAGGGTGTTGGTGCCAGTAGCCAGGTCCAGTGTGTGTAAAGAAGGGATGTATAGCCAAGAGGGAGTTTGCTGTTATTTATATCACATTTACTAAAGAGCATTCACAGCAAAGATAAAAGTCCAGAATGTTAGCTGGAAATGTGAACTTCTAACCTACCCAAATGGAGGGTTAAATACAAGAGCATGAACTCTGAAAAAGACTGGATTCCAGATTTCTTTCCTACGTGAAAAATTAGATTGTTTTTTTATCCAGAAGTGTTGCCACAAGAGACATGGAAATGTATTTTCCTCAGTTAGTTCAATTCAGTGCAGGATGTTTATTTTAACTGTATTTGTCTCAGCAGTTTCCCAGTCTTCTTTTTCCTGTCATTTTTCATGCATTAACCATATTGATGTATTTTTATCACTGTCTCAGCCAGAAGATTACCCCTTGCCATTACAAGGCCTTCTTGATTATTATCCAGCTGCTGTTGAGCTGCATGTTTTCTCATTCCAAGAAATTTAGTTAATACCTAGGTCCATCTAACTATCCTCATCCTCAAGATTCTCAGCACAAGGCAGATGAAGGCTCAAACTACAGATATATTACTCCAGCTCAGCAGGTTGTGGGTAGCCAGCTGAGCTGTGGTAGCTCTCATAGACCTCAAAGTTAGACCTCGGCAAAGTACAAGGGAATGTAACTTAGCTCAGTCCTCTTTCAACATGGCATAGATGGAGTCAAATTGATATATATTTTTCCAGTTTAAAGTTGTCTTTACTCATTTGCCAGCTCGTGTTTCAGCTGGAGAAACTTTACCAGAATTTCACCTTGTGCTTCTTGTTTTTTTCTCTATCAAAGAATACATAATGAGCACATGATGTTTTAAAACCTTTGCTAAACAGGCATTGTATCATTACAGAGTTTTGTGAAACCAACTTCTAAAATGCTATGTGAATCTGTGTGTGCCAAAGTGATGCTCATTAAGGAGCTGTTTGAAGGCCTGAAATATTGTTTTGTCTGAAAACTGGATGCTGGTTATGGCTAGGATGAATCTAAAAATGGCAACGCCGCCTATAGTAGGACAGAGTTGAAAAAAATCGGATGTTGAAATCTTGTGTTTATAAAATGCTTGGTTGTAATATATTGTTTCACAGTTGGAGGTAGCTGTGGCACCTGACATTGTTTTCCTGAGAGTGTACCTCTCCTCTTAGGCTGTTGTCAGCTGGGAAAAGGAGGGAGCCAGATGAAGGACAAATCCTTACACAGGTTCTGTGTTCGTCAGGGACTTCCAAAGCCTTTTGCTGACATGTGAAAGTCTGCAGTGGCCTTCAGTTCAAGCTCTGAATGGTCTGTGCTGACATCTTTAGCTCATGGCATTTGCTGCTGCCTTCGTGCTGTCTGTGATGCCTCTGATAGGATATAATTTGCTACAGCTGGCTTAGGTGCAAAACCACCATGGGCAAAGCTTTCTGTCTTTCCTTGGCCATGCCATTGCTTTGTGTCTCTTCAAAATCAGGCAAACAAATGTTGAAAGAGTGGGTGCTCCTGCACATATCTTGCTGTGCAAATTGAGGGTACAGAAGCAATCCCTTGCCCAGAGCTCTGCTTGTGCCCCCACACAGATCACAGCTCACAACAGAGGGTCTCATTTGTTCTGTTTCTGCCTCTTCAAGATCAGAGGAGGTTTAAATGCCTACCTACTGCTAAAGCTCGTTATTTTCTACCTGAATCCTGAGAAGGGGTGGGGTATGGGGAATGCAAAAATATATTCTAAAGCATAATTAGATGCAAGACAGGTAGGGATTTAGATATGGTTTGATTAAATCAGAGTCCTTTTTCTAATACAAGTCAATGTTACACTAAGAGTCCCATTATTTAAGGGAATTTTCAATGCCAGTTTAAGAAAGTGTGGCCTATATTCTTTGAAATAATGTATTAACTGAAAATGCCAATCTTCAAGTATATTCAGTAGGGTGGATCCTTAGCTGAAATATATCCATGTCGTTCCAATCTCTGGTGTAATTACATCAATGAATGTCATCTAAGGAATGGACGGAAAAGAGAGGCACAGGACACCACTAATAGGCACATAATGTAACTCGTGCTCTGATCATCACTGAATGAATTCAGCTGACAATCTGAACTAGAAGGATAAAACTTTTGGGCTTTAAAAAAAAGGAAAAAGAATACATGAAGGTAAACTTTTCTGCATTCATGACATTGCATTATATGAGCACACTAATGGGAAACGAGAGGGAGAAGTTTGCTATTGTATCTCCTGCAAGTGACTTTGCTAATGAGAGGTAGTGGTTAGACTATGTTAATTCCAATGTTAAACTTCCAAGAAGGGGTAATTATGTTTTTCAGTAATCAGTGACCTATATGAGCTGTGTATATAAAAAACACCAAAACCCCCAGCCGTAAACATTTCAAAAAGGACATGAGAATATATGAAGATTTTATCTGGCTGGACCAAACACTTGGGGGTTCTATTTATGCCAAAATATGGCACACCATAATGGGTTGGATAGTGAGAGCTGTTAAATGATAGTGCTGGATGAGCGGCCTATGGGATTTTGAAGCTTAGGCATGGTAGATATATCACTGTCAGGCATTATCCAGAAGTAATGAATGATGCTGGTGTCTTGCCTATTGCAATGATCTCTGTGCTTCCCTGAGGAGCTAGCAAGCAAGCAAAAATCTCCCTTCCTCCCATTTACTGCCATGGGCTGGAAGAAGAAATATGCAGTTTTGTTAGCATTGCAGCCAGTGGCTGCAACCAACACAAGGGCATCCATAACAATTGCAATAACAGAAAGATCCTAAGGACTCCTCAGTGCCTTTCATTTTTTATGGGGTACAGTATGGGCCTCTGACTCTTCCATTTGGCCTAGAAAATTCACAGCAGAGTCCTGAAGGCAGGTGAGTGGACATGTGTTGGCTGGAGCATCCACGGGCGTGCCGAGTTCCTCCCGGCACGTTCCCGTTTGGCTCTCGGTTCTGTTCTCATACGGGGTCAGTGCCCAGAGCCTGCACACCCACAGCACAGCTCTCCCAGCCTCACCCACTGACCAGGGCCTCCTCCTGCCACCTCAGTGGATCTCCCATGGCTGGGGAGATGTGCACAGACACATGATGGCCCTTTCTCCAGCGTTGACCAAAGTCCATTTTTTCTTGTATGCAGCTCTTCCATGCCTCTGTTTTTCCTTCGGTTACTCAGCAAGGTGAGGTCTCAGGTGAGATGCATTTAAGCCATGCACTGTCACAGGTTTCTAGCTCAAGTGTCAAAATGAAGTATTCGTTCCTCAAGCTCATTCTTGGTCCATATTTGATCACAGGAAAGCAAGGGAATAAATACAGAGGTCTGGAGTTTGGAATTGATACTAAAACTGTAAAAAGTTTGGAAGTGCTCTTAAAGAAATGCAGGTCATGATAAACGAGTATCAAAACATAATATCTGTTCCTATGAAACTGTAGTCTGCAACTTGCTTATCTCAATCTGTGAAGAATGTGTACCTTAAAGGAAACATAGCATGTGAATAAAAAATACAGAACTTTTGGGTTTTTTTTTAAAGTTTATATTCATCAGTGAGACACGACAAGGTGAAGGACAAGGAGTAGGTAGATGGAAAAGAAGAAAATATGAAAAAGCAAATGACTTCGCAGATGGTTGAATTTATTTCTGACTTTGGAAGCAAGATCATCTGCTATCATTGGTAACACCATTAAGATTAATTCAAAATATTCTGGCACTTGTCTTCATTGTTTTGAAATCTTTAGATGACCCTGTGAGAGGCTGCATCAATCAGAAAGACTATCATTTCCTCTCCTGTAGATACCTAACATTTTAGTAATATTACCTTGTCATATCGTAATCTATATGAGGTGGTTTGGTTTTGTTTTATTTATTTTTTGTTGGTTTTTTTTCTTTGGAACACATTCTAGCCTGGTTTGCAAAGTTGTAGGGCTGCAGAGACAAGGGAAATGTTTGTCAGTTGTCTAAGTGCAATAGATAAATTCTCACTTCTGCTTTTCAGAGGTATTTTTTATAATTCTGTGGTGTGTGTTGTTATTGTTGCTCTGATGACAGTGACAGTAGAAGCTGCTTGGAACATTCATCAATCTTTACTCAAGACTCAATAGTAAGAGAAAATTAAGATAAAGTGAATTTTTCAGATTCAAAACCAAGTAAATAGCACAGTTAACAATAAGACTCAACTTTTTAAAGAATCAAAATCAAACTTTAATACATTGTATAATAGAGTAAACAATGACACTAAGTTATTTAAAAATGTCATATTTTAATATTTCTAAATTTTTTTGTTCTAATCTCAACTGACAGAAAAACTTGGAAACATTTTAATGGAAAAAAAAAGATAGAACAGATGTGGTAATTGTGACTTGGTACCAGTAAGACCTTAATCTGTTTGTACATATAGGCAGATACTGACTGAGCAAAGCAAAATCTCATTCAGAAGTCCCTTAGGATGATAGAACTTTTTAAGCATTAAAACACTTGAATATAAACTGAGGACAAGTACCAGTGCTCAGCAATGGAAAGCACTATGTTTTCAATACACAAAGGGCAAAAAATTATTCCATGCTAATTTTATTTCACATGAAGGAAAATAATAAACAGATTATGCATATGAAATCCAAAGGGCAGATATTCAGTTGCTGCATTTCCTTTATTGAGATTGAATTATCCTGACCCTCAAATGTTAAAGTAGACAAAAATCTCCCAGTTTTATGTGCAATAACTTCTGTTGAAAAAAAGGCATTGGTTTTAATTTGTAGGTGTATTTGCACTCTTCATCTCCTAGTTTTTCCATCCAACTGCTTCTCTGTATGTGGTATAAAAATCCTGAAGATTTTTAAATTGCACCTACCTTTTGCAAGCAATGCAGCTATTTCCTGTCCATGTGGATAAAACATTTTAATAGAAAATTAGATTGAATTCCAATATTGGGTAGTTTCCCAATTTTTAACCCTATATTCAAACAAACAGAAATTTAAAAAAAATTACAGAAAAGAATCTTTCTAGGTTGGGATTATCTTCTATTACAAGCTGTAGTTTTGAATAAATTGAAACTCAGGTGCGACTAGACACGTTTTTGTGTATTTTGTGTGTTTCTACATATTGATGTGCTAGAGAATTTAAATTCTCTAATTTTTGGCTGTAGGTGGTTCTTCCAAAGAGTCAAAACACTGCAACAGAAATTCTGGAGACATTTGGGGAAGCTGTCCCACATTTGAGAAACTATTCCATGAAGCCATTCAGTGTAAAGTTATTGAAATCTGCCTGTCTCTCCCACCCTTAGAATACAAGCTGTGACCTACTAGATCACTGGATGCTGAAAATAAATAAGTTAGCAGTTAACACAGAAAACTTTGCAATCTTCCCCTCCTAAGGGAACATACTGATCTATATTCACGATAAGGAAGAAGTCTGGAAG
Organism: Notiomystis cincta; assembly: GCA_013398075.1. Lineage (NCBI taxonomy): Eukaryota > Metazoa > Chordata > Aves > Passeriformes > Notiomystidae > Notiomystis > Notiomystis cincta. The sequence goes on along the minus strand of VZRX01022237.1, from coordinate 311,284 downwards.
AAATCCATGGTAATATTAATTATTTTAAAATGTGCTTAGAGAGATATCACTAGTTTAATATTGTATACCATCTGGATCCAGATACTCTGGTTTAATATTGTATACCATCTGGATCCAGATTCACTGCTTGAGAGAATATTTATGGTTATGAACTGCATCTTCCCTATAAGATTTACACATTTTATTTCTTCATTTTCATGATACTATAAAATAATCAGTTTCCAACTAAAAAGCACAGGCCATAGCTGAATTTGTATGAAGCCAATGCAAATTCTCCATGAACTCTGGATCACATCCCCTGGTCAGACCTTAAACTGGGGTAAAGATGCTTTCAATCACCGATGACTCACAGCGCTAAAGAAAGAGAGTTGTTTTTCCTTTTCTGCTGCGTGGCTCTGAATGCCACTGACAGCCAGCCCTGCAGAGAGATGGAAACAGAATGCAATCAGACTTCCAAATCTTCCCTTAATGCAGTGTCTTTCTTTGGAGCTTTTCCCTGTAGGGTACCTCTCAGATGGGGATAAGTAATGCTGTTAGTACATAATCCAATCACTGAATGCAGATTGCTTCTAGACAATCCTGAGCAGAAGATTTGTACTTTATTTTTTGTTTTTTACTTTATAAAGCAAGTACCTTTTCTGCAGGAAAATGAAGAAGGATGCTGCTTAGGAGTTATTAACAATATAAATAAGTCTTGTTATGTATTTGCTGCATATGATAGAATTGGAGTCTTAGTTTACCATAAAATATCAGAAACCAAAGTAAAAAAATTGAAATATTTTTTATGTTCAGAACAGGATGCCAGCTTGCATTGTGCAGTCAGCCAGGGATGTATGCTTCTCCTTCTTATTCCCAGACTCATCCCATCTCTGGGATTGCCAAGGTAGAGGGTCTCAGTCTAGATCTTTCTCTGCCATTGATGTGCTCTTTCCCTTTTTTCTCTAACACTGTGCTTAAGATGTTAAAGGTCCTGTGGTCTACAGACCCTGTGACTGGACTAAGACTTTCTAGATGTGATCGTACTTCCAGCCCCACATCTAACCTGTAATTTGAGTTTATGTCATCCTTCCTACTTCCATCTCCTTCCCTTATGTCTCTGTCTCCTCTGTTTTGACTATAAACTTTTTGGGCATGGGATTTTCCCTCCCTTTTTAGTCCACAAATCTTAGCAATCTGAGTGGCTGAACATATCTAGAGACCATTTAGCAAGCAGAAAATCCTGGAATGGTTTCTCCACTCACTCAATTTAAGTATCTAAATTTGACCTACTAAAACAGTTATTGAAGTTCTCTATAGAGACAGTGGTGACAAATGGTCTCAGGATCAACTTGGTCCAGTGGAAGGTGTCCTGCCCATGGCAGGGGCTTGGAACCAGATGATCTTTAAGGTCCCTTCCAACCCAAACCTCTCTGTGGTTCTATAAGATTGATGGTTCTATAAGATTGATGCCCTCCAGGTACCCAAGTTAGGACCACAGTATCTAGTTCTTCAGACTATCAGAAGCATCTGCCTCTCCTGTTAAAATTGTGTATTCATAATCTGTAACCCTCCCATAAATAGGAATAAAAATGTCATTAGAAAATAAGTATGGTGTTCCAGAAGAACTGTGTCACTCAGATATTGTGAGAAATGTATGGTTTCCTCAAAATGTGTCAGGATTCTTTCAAAATGGGACATTAGTCCTTCCCAGGTCTTAGCTGGTTTGCTTATAAATGGGTTTTAACATCTGCTAATGCTTCCAAGAAAATGAAATTTGCAGGTGTACTGTAATACTTAAATAGATGTCTGAAGTGAAAAATATGTGAAAGATGTATGGAAATTATTTAGAGCCCTTGAATAATTTTTAATTATTTAAAATATTTTATATGACCATCATCTTACCTCTTTTCATGAATATTTGTCACATGAAGTTATTTGTCAATCTGATCAGAATCCAGATTCAGATTTATACCCAGACCATCTTCTGCCTTTTGTAGTAATTGGTGGATTGTCAACAAATTTTAAAAATCATGGTGAAAGCTGTGAAAGACTTATTTCAGCAAAGGTAAAACTTAAAAAAAAAACCACTAGGACAATGTAGTAAAAAAATATTACCAATCTTCTTTGTGTTATTATTAATTACTCTAACTTTATTGGATTGCTTAAAAAAATATGGGGATCCTGTTACATGTGGTAGTTGCTACAAAACTTGAGGTGGGAAAGCTCATTGGTTTTAAAAAATAATTAGAACAAGAAGTGAGGGCCTGAAAAGAAAATGAGCAGGGAGAGATTAAAAAATTTGTTTAGGGCCAGAGAAGAAAAGATAACAACAAACCCAATGATTTCTGACCTGGGATTAGTCTGTGAGTACTCGGCCAAGTGTTTTTGTCTGCCTGTTAGATTATCAGTTGCTTTTACTGCTGGTAGGGAGAGGTTCAGTTTCCCAGGAATGTATTCTGCCATCTTTTCCACTAGTGCCACTCAAGCACCTTTCCTATTAAGAAAACTGATTAACAGATGACTGAGCAATGGAAGAGAACCTGACCTACCTCTTCTTCCCTTGCAGACTACAGTGTAATATAGTTAAGAAAATCAATTTTTGGCTGATTTTATTAGGCTGGGATAAGTCAGACGCAAAACCACAAAACAAAGTGTGCTGTCTGTATTCCAAGCTAGCAGTTTCCACCATCTCATATAGGACAGAGCTACTTACACATTTCATATGGAGTCAGTGCTTAATGGAGGTGAGGAGGTCAGCAGAGGCCAGCTGTTTCTTACCTTTTTCTTTACACAGAAACACAGCAAGGATTTCATTTTCTGCTACTTGCATTGGCTGAAGGGGGCAGGGGGTGTCAAAATGTATGGATTTCTTAGTAGGTTTTTTAAAGTTTTTGCTTCTCTTGATTTATCCTTTCATAGCTATCACGAAAAGTGAAAGTACTGGTAATTAGAGTTAATGAACATTTCATTGCTCATGAGAGTTTATTGAGTTAGCATTGTTGATGGTTTTTTTTTCTTTAAGTGAGGAAATGCTCTGGAAAGCTTTTGTGATAACACATGAAGCCAAGCTTGAGCTCTCCAGAGCTGGCTGAGGCAAGCTGACCTTTAGAAGAAGGGAATGTATTATTTTTAAAGGAGCCTTCAGCTCTCCCTTGTCTCTGCTGCATATATTTATGTGTTTCTTTAGAGTTTTGCAACCAAAGATCTCTCTACATGTGGACATCTCACAGACCAAAGACCATGATCTTTTGTACAGTCTTTCCCAAATTCAGTTTTATGATACACAGACACAGCATATGCAATCAAAATTCCTTCCTTCCTTCCTTCCTTCCTTCCTTCCTTCCTTCCTTCCTTCCTTCCTTCCTTCCTTCC
>VZRX01022237.1:286176-307391 GCA_013398075.1 Notiomystis cincta | reverse complement strand
CCTTCCTGCCTTCCTGCCTTCCTGCCTTCCTTCCGCGCCTTCCTTCCGCGCCTTCCTTCCTCCCTCCCTCCCCAGGAAACATATTCAAACTCAAGCAATGAGGTGATGTAACATAATGATTCTAAGAGCATTGATGAAACATTGAGGATGAGTGTTGATAACTGACAATTGCTGATGTTAGTTTAACAGAACTAGTTTCAGAAAAGTCATTCTCCTTCTGAGAGATGAATCAATGAATCTGAGCATGAAAATCAATGTGTAAAAGCAATCAGCCTGATCCTGCAGCTGTGGGTCTGTAAGGAATTTGATACTGCACAAAGTTTTTCCAGCCAAGGTTGAATTTTATGTAACGTTTGACAGTAGAAAGACAGTACTTCTAAAATGAACTTCCAGTCCTGCATGTCACTACATCAATTCCCTACATTTAAAAAAATATCTTGGTCTCTCCTCATTGTTCTGATTAAAAAATACTCTTACATACTTCCTTATTAAAATAGGTTGTAAATTTTTCAGCACAGCAATAATCAGAAATCCTAGAGTGCCTGAAGTGAACAGAAGCTTTGTGGGACTTGTTATATCCATTCATATAGTGAATTGTACCATGGAATGCTAAAGCTATTGTTTTTTATTTTGACTGTAATTTTTATTGACATGTCATGAGGCCTACCTATATATATAAGAGGCAAGAAGTCTGACAAAGTGCACAGGAAAGTCCTCCTTGACTAAATAAATGCTTTCCTTGAGGTCATGTAGCATAAAATGTTCTAGCAAACTGTGTCTCCCCAGAGTTCCTGAGGATATTTTAACATGTTTCTTTTAATTTCTTTAACAGAAATCTTGTCTAGCTGACACAAAATTCTTCTTCCCTAGTTAATCATTAATATTATTGTCAACTTCCATCAGGAGAGCATTTATTCTGACATCTGAAATAGGAAAATCCTCATTACCCTCTTATTTATATCACTGATATTTTTGTTGCCAATTCACTGTTGACTGCAATAATTTCATTAGCACTTCTTGAACTTGTTATATTCACAGAAATAAATAAGGCAGATTGGTTTTATAAAGTTATCGCTGCAGTTTATCTAAAATAGAACACATCTTTATGTAAATGCATAATGTTCCTATATCTTCAATACTTCCTGCAGTCCTGAAAACCCTATTTCAAACAGGTTATATATTGAGTTATGAAAAGCTAAAGATGATATCTACAATGACAATTGTATGCATGGTTTCCATGCATGAGAAAAAAAGGAGAGGACTGGAAAAGATGGTAGAGCCTTTAAGATCAAGAGTGTTGTTAATTAAATGAATGTACTGCTCAACTCAACTGTGGTTAACTTTGCCATAGGATGTTTCAAAAGTTAAATATATAAATGTATGAACAACTTTGGAACAGGATTCACAGCTCTATGGTGAATCTACTTAAATATTTTTCTTATTAAAGAGCATACCCAAAACAGAAAGGAGTTTGTAATCTCTAAAGTCAAGTTTGAACAAGAACTACAATAGTTAGCTTCTGTAAAATTTACAGTGACTGAGAAGTTGACTATAGGAGAGAAGTGAATTAAAGTTCATAGACACATCTTCACCTATTTGTCGTGGCCTTGCAGAGCACTTCTTGCCTTCAAAACTAATTTATTATCAGTTTGAATTTCTGGTTGCCAGAAATTTCTGTTTCAATCTTCAGGAACTTTCAGGGATTTTTTTTTAATAATATATCTATTTTTGCTTCTCTCAGCAGTTTTTCAGGCACTCTGCCAATCTACAGACTCCCATCTCTTTCCTGAATCTCATCCTGTCTTTGCTTGACACTTCTTGAACTTTTGAAGCTCTTTGGCTTCACAGAGGCTCCATTGGCCTCCAAGGGCATGAGGTACACCCAGAAATCCTTATTAAAAAAAAAAAAGGGAAAAAATATAGTATTTGAAAAAGAAGTGGAATGAAACATATGAGCGATATCACTGAGTTTGCAAGGGTGGGGTAAGACTGTGGAAACCAATCCTCTAATTTCAATTGTGACAACACTCCAAATGATAATCGGAAGTGCTGATCTTTTTAGCTATTTAATTATTTGGAAACAATAACTAACCTTTTTTTTTCTACTAGCATAGTTCATAGGGTAAGCAGAAAATTGACCATGTCAGTCAATTTTGGTTGACTTCATCAGAATATGTCTGGATCCTTGATCCAAAGCCAGGTCTTTCCTTTTCTGTATCTACATCTCAGTATAATGGCAAAAATCGGGTCACATACATTTCACACATACATTTCACATATACTTCTAAATAGCAAGTAGTTTAGAAGGTGAAGATGAAGTTTCCAGTTAGATAGGATGTTTAGTTGGGTGGGGAAGATTTTTTTTTGGTGTTTTTAGATTTAACTGTCCCCCAAGAAGGCCTGAAGTTTTTTGCTTGAATGCAATAACAATAAAGCAAACTTCATGGCTCAGCTCACAGATTCCTACAGAGTTTGCACAGCCCAATTTTCTACATCAGCCCCTGTTCCCAGCAAATCAGTTTCTGCATGACTGTGAAGTATCACTGCAATGTCTGTGAAAAGAATAATCTCCTAAAGCCTTGTCCATGACTCTGTTAGGTGCTCCCCTGTCTTTGCTCCACATGATTCCTCCCTCATGCACCTTTTTCTTCCAAACCATGTAAAATGTTTTGCTGTGTCTGAGTGGACAGATGTGCATATGTATGAATACAATCAAATGAAAGTACACTCTTGCCTGATATTGTACAACTAGAAATGCCACACTAAGAAGAATTTCAAGAATCCTAGAGGAATCATTTATATTGCAGAAGTCAATGATGATAAATTCAGGTAAATCATATTTTAAGACCATACTTAATTCAAAGGGCAAAGAGACTAGAATAATGATAAAAAAATTGTTATGAATAAATTTTACTTTTTAGCTTTTTGTTATGACTGGCTTGTATGGGCCAGAGAATATCAGAAACTGACATGCAAAAATACCTGTGTCTGTAATGAGACTAATCAGAACTACAGTTAATTTAAATGTACAGTTTTTTCTGGTATTCATAAACCATTTGTCTTCATATCCTGTACCATTTTACCATTTTATCTATGGAGAATAAATCTATCCTTGAGCTTTGAGATGGTACAGCTCTGAATAGTGCAGCTGAGCCCCAATTACATCATCTGTGATTATAGTAAAAACAGAATTTCCCTTTGCCAAGACACTTCCTCATTTCAAAAATATTTTCAAACCAAATGGATGCAAAATGTTGATATTTCCTGGAGAACAGACTATCACAACAGTTTATATTGGAAAACATTGACTAACTACAGTGGTTATGACTCAACTCTTTTGAATTTGTCTGGATAATCTCTAAACTATACAAATCACCTGTTCATCTATATTATCAAGCACAGAGCTGTAAAAGCTAATTAATATAAATATAATCTGAAAGTCAAAACACAATGAAATAGATTTATGCTCCTAAACTTGACATTTTCAGGTGCAGACCCTGGACCCTACAGGCAGAAATATTTTGTTTTAGAACAAGAAGTAGTAGCTAATTAAAGAAACATTCTCAACCACTTCTCACTTTGAATTCTTCAGAAAAAAATGTGTTCTACTGAAGCCGGTTTCCCTTTAAAAATACCATCAAAATGTGCTATTTCATCGAAGATATTTCAGTTTTAATCAAAGATCACTTGGAAAAGGGTTGAAATGCTGAAAATTTAGGAGGAGAAAATCACGTAGACATTGTGCAATTCATGGGCCAGGTACTATTGTAGGATGTAGAAAATCCTCTTTACCAGGTAAAGCATCAATGAAAAATTGGATCTGGCACATTTGACATCACTAATCCCAGAAGAAGGCACCACTCACTTGTTTTCCCTGGCATCGCTGTACCTGTGTAATCAAAACTTCTGGTTTCAGTTAAAAATGCAATTTGTCCACCCATTCTCTATAGATTTGCAGTACTAACAGAGAGCCACATAGCCACATTATGTACCTCTTATTTTTTCACAAAAATGGTATTTTCATACTGGTGTATATTTAGAAAATGTATAATGTATATGATTATGTATATTGTTCTGAAAAGAATTAAATAATTTTTATAAATAGCTGTCATAGGATTCTATCCAAGTATTTATATACATAGCATATTCTTAAATTTAATTTAAATCCAGTTCTTCTAATCCACAGAAATTTTCTCTTAATATTCATCTTGAATCTCTATGTCACAATTGATCCACTAAATTTAAACAAGACCAAATGTTTACGTTTATTTTTTGTGCCACACTTCAAACTATCTGAAATTTGTTCTCATGTCTTCAGTAATTTTTTTTTTCCTTTTTCCTTAACAACACAATTTGTTCAGATTTCTTCTCCTAGCAATATTTTCTGGATCTCTGACCAGTCCCTACTACTGCTTTTCTCAGAACCATTTCAACTCATCAATTTTTCATAAATTCAGGAAACTGTATGAAGTTTTATTGTTGGGGCTTGTTTTGATGGAGTGCACTGGAAGGATAACTCTATACTTCTATTCAAACATCAAGTCTGCTGCTTCAGTGGAGAGCCAGACATATGTTTTTTAGTGTTATCAATTGATTTCTCTCAAGTCCTGAAAGTAATTGCCCTAAATACACTTGTAGCATTCATCCCCAAAATAACCAAATACCATATAAAAGATGCTGATGTTTTCCTGACAAGTGTGATTCATGAGGAGCAGCAGTGAGATGACTGGAAATTTTCCCAGCCAAAGTGATTACAGTGACAACCTCACTATATGGGATGAACTGACAGAACAGCTGGTTTTACATTTACTCTTTATATATGCACAGCTGGCAAGCCCCATCTCTGGATAGACGGATGTCTGTTTGTTTCAGGGGAGATAACATATTTATCATGCATCCGCTGTCATCTCCCGAGAATATGCATTGCAATAAATATTAAACATAAAGCTTCAAATTATCAGAGAAAAAGGAATTTTAAGCCTCAGTATGTGGTGTAGTCAGGGTTACAGCTTGAAACACTGATTACTGCTGCAGTTCTGCAAGGCTTGCTCAAACATTATTAATAGGGACAGACTGAGATTACTAACAGTAGTGGAAGTGATATGAAGGGCTGGGGAAAAAATGTTTGGGGAAAAAGAATATGAACCGTGAAGACCTTCAGCTGTTGTGGTGGAGTCATGGGGCACACGCTCTTCACATAGTACTGCATGTACCTCTCCCTGAGGAATCCACTGCCTGGCACAGAAGGGGAACCTATGCACATATGCCTTCACTGAAGACAGCCAACATAGAAACATGGAATCAGAGAACAATTTGGATTGGAAAAGGTGTCTAAAGATCATCTAAGCCAAACATCATACTAGATCAGGTTGCTCAGAGCTCTGTCCAACCCAGTCTTACATACCAAGTGTGTTCCCTAGTGAAGTCTGCAAAGCTACAACCGAGCCAGTTGAAGCAGGTGACACACTTCAACAGTGACCACACCTGTCCAAGGATAAGTTATTCTCATACTGGGATGTTTTATCTCAAACTACAAGATCTTTGAGGGGCTGTCTTTGGTAATTGATTACTGGCATTACTGCACTTGAGGTGCAATTACCATGCAAATAATTTATGACCATTTTTATGACTTTAGTACTGAAATAATGTGAAACCTGCCTGTAGACAAAGTTCAATAGGTCTTTCAGAAATACAGCTCTCCTGAAAGCAGCCGGTAAAACTATCTCTTTTTACCTGTGTGTTTTCTCTGGAGAGCAAAAATGCCTTCATGGTTCATTCTCATTTCATTTAATACACGTGGTGAAAACTTGTGAGGTCATGGGGATTTATGCTAGCAGATTTGGCGGCCTTTTAATATTTACTTAGGCTGTAAAATATAATTTGAATTTTAGAAGTATTTGTCATTGTATCTAAGATGGATAAAGGTATGTTTATTATAGCTGTATTTGCTATGTGTGATTTACATTGTTATATGTTGACTTTTCATTTCCTCAAATGTCACAGTTGCATTTTTTGTCTTTCTGACTTCCTCGAAGTATTGAAAGTTAAATATTTTTTCACACCGATGGCAATCAAATCTTGTTACAAAGTCTTAGGGCTGCTATACCTACTGAGCAATGACTTATTTTTTGAAAAATACTTCAAGATGCAGATCATCTGGAGTGCCAACACATATTATGTGCAGGACAACCAGGGGATCAGGCCCAGCCAGCAGAGGTTTGTGGAATGCAGGTCCTACTTGACCAACTTGATCTCCTCCTATGACAAAGTGACCGACTTGGTGGATGAGGGAAAGGCTGTGGATGTGTCTACCTGGACTTTAGTGAAGCCCTGGACACCATTTCCCACAGCATTCTCCTTAGGAAACTGGCAGCTCATGACTTGAACTGATGCACTCTTTTCTGGGTTAAAAACTGGGCCATATGATCTGGTCCAGAGAGTGCTGATGATTGGAACTAAACCCAGCTGGGGGCCAGTCACCAATGGGGTTCCCCAAGCTCAGTACTGGGGACAGTCCTGTTTAATATCAGCCATACGGATGAGGGATCAATCGAGGGCATCCTCAGTCAGTTTGCAGATGACACCAAGCTGGGTGAGAATGTTGATCTGCTGAAGAGTAGGAAGGCTCTGCAGAGGGATCTGGACAGGCTGGATTGATGGGCCAAGACCAACAGTATGAGATTCAGCATGGTGAAGTGCTGAGTTCTGCACTTGGGTCATAACAACCCCATGTGGTGCTACAGGCTGAGGAAGAGTGGCTGGAAAGCTGCCAAGGGGAAAAGGCCCTTGACAGGCTGCTTGGCAGCAGCTGAACATGAGCCAGAGTGTGCCCAGGTGGCCTAGAAAGCCAATGACAGCCTTGCCTCTGTCAGAAATAACGTGGCCTGCTGGACCAGGGGAGTGATTGGTGCCCTGTACTCAGCATTGCTGAGGCCATGCCTCAAGTCCTGTGTCCAGTTTTGGCTCCTCACAACATGAAAGACATTGAGGTGCTGGAGCATGTCCAGAGAAGGGCTACAGATCTGGTGAAAAACCTGGAGCTCAAGTCTGATGAGGAGCAGCTGAGGGAGTGGGGCATGTTTAGCCTGGAGAAATGGAGGTTCAGCGGTGATCTTGTTTTCTCTACAACTCCGTGAAAGGGGGCTGTAGCCAGGTAGGGGTCACTATCTTCTCACAGGTGACTGGTGATAGCATGAAAGGAAATTTCATCAGGGATGATTTAGATTGGACATTAGGAAAAACTTCATCATAGAAATAGTTGTCAGGTATTAGAACCGGTTGCCCAGATGTGTTTGAATCACCATTCCTGGAGGGACTCGTTGCACTTAGGGAAATGCTGCACTCTTGGAAAAGGTTTAGTGCTGGAGTTGGTAGTGCTGGGTTAGCAGTGGGGTGATCTATCTTAATGATCTTAGTGGTCTTTTCTGATGTGTGATTCTGATTCTGCTCTATGATTTGTCTCTGTTGTCAGTGTAGTATGATTCAGCACACCTAAAAGTCTCATTGCATAATTAATACTCAAGATCTATGTTTGCACTGTATTAATCCAGCAGCCTGGGCAGCAGCCATAAGCAGAACCTCTTCTTATTTCTTTTGAACAATAGCCAAGAAAGAAACTTCATGGTGCTCTAAAAAGATGGTCTATATACAGCCAAAGAGTTTATTCTTTTCCCCAGAGCATAATTATCCACAATTTTTTCACTTTCTCCAGTGTAGTTATATGGAAGGTAACTTGTTTGTTCCATCATGAGACATTTATTTTTACATCTTAAGCCATATTTGTGGGAAGATTTCTACTTGTTTATACATGTGTTTAATATACATGAATATACCACACACACTACTTTCATTTATTTTGACACAATTTTGTTACGTTGAATAAGTCACAGCAGAAAGTTATCTAAATAACTTATTTCTACATCACCACTATTAAATTTTTACCCTCTTTTCATCAGCTATAAGCTTTATCAGCAGCAGTCTTTATTGACTTTCAAATCACAGCCTTACCTATTGAATGGCCACAGCCTTTCATGAAAACGGATCCAGTGAAATTCATGTCTGTTTTATGCAGGAAATCAGAACCCAGGCACATAATTTTGCAGAGGGATATCAAATACTAGGCAGAGCAAATGTACCATTTGCTACATCTCTGCCTCTTCATCCATAGACTATGAAACTCCTTTGGATGATGCCTGTACAACTCTATGTTCTGTACTGTGCCTTATTTCTGTACCTCTGAATTTTGGATGGAGAGAATTTCTCTTGCTAGGTGTATTTACTAGCTCAGATTTTGGACCCTTTCAGCCACTCCTGAAACACAAAAGTCAACAACTGAGCCTTAACCATGTAGCAAAGCAGAGCACAACAGTTCTTTGCAGCAAATCTGCCCTTCCGTTAGCTGTCATTTAGATTGGACATAGATTAAATGCCATTGTTCACCACTTAAGTAAAAAAGGCATATTTTTCAAAATTGATGAAGGCCTATAGCTTCCACAAAATTCAGAGAATTTTATGATTTTTCACTGCTTCTGATAATGTGACCTCTTTCTGTAGCTGTTATAGTATGAACTTAGATGCCTCTAAAGCGTTAGTTTCACTTTCTAGTCAGCCAAAATCAATCAATCAATAACTCCTAAAAAACAGAGCGTGAACACAAATATTTGTTGTACAATAAGTGGCTAAGTACTTTCAGGATTAAGAATCATATAATCATAGGATGATTTGATTTGGAAGGCACCTTGAAGATGATCTCTTTCCAACCCCCTGACGTGATGAGAGACACTGTCCACCTGACCAGGTTGGTTAAAACCCCATCCAGCCTGGCCTTGGACACTGCCAGGGATGGGGCAGCCACAGCTTCATGGGCAACATGAGCCAGTGTCTCAGCACCCTCTTAGGGAAGAAGAATGTCTTGTACAGACCTAATCTTTTGCACACATAGTTCTATCCCCCACAAAGCAGCCAAAATATGTGGAACCTAAGGAGCACCTTGGCATAAAATTAACATTAGTAGTACGTGTTATTTACAGAAAATAAAAAAGGAAATATTTACTTGCAAATTTTTTGCCTTGCAGTTTCTGTTGTGGGCAGAGATAACATTTGAGAAACATCTATTCTAGAAAAATCTAACACCAAAGACATCTAATGGTAAGGTTGGGAAGTCAAATGACAGATGCTTGAGAAGCCGAACAGCAAGGGAGTTTGAGAGTTCAGACAGCAGATGCACAGCAAGGCAGAAGGAGTCATCTGAGAGAACACTTGCCATTTTTCATGCACCTGTTAAATTTTTGAATGATAATATTTCTATATGTGAGGGGATGTGAGGAGGAAAAACCAAAGCCAGAAACCCAAGGGGGTGAGGTCTTAGGTTTTTTATTTGGGACTAGCAGCCTAGTTGCCCTCATGAAATCCTCAGTGTAATCAAATGAAGCAGATGTTTGCACTGCTGGATCTATTCAGACTGGGAAAAAGGGGTAAACACTTCTAATGCAAATATCAGCCTTGCCTCTCTACACTTGCTGCAACGATTCTGTTATTTAGCCACTTACGGTGGCAACTGGTGCAGAAAATCTCCAGAGCAAACAAGGCTTTAATTAATAATCAGTTATTTTCCGCAATAAGTAATTGGGAGGAAGCTCAGTTTAATGCTTGGACTTGAATATATCTTTGTGGTCTGATAAAGAAAGTGGTTTACTCAACTGCTTTATTAATATTTCCTCTATATCTGCATGTCAAATTTCAGGATAATGCTATGTTTTTCATAGCTTTGATAAAGAGGAGGAATAGAAATGTGAAGTGGTACTGATCATTAGGATGTGTTGGCTTATTGGAAAATCCAATGACTGAAAATTTTAATGACTTTTCACACTAAATATAAATAATCCCTAAAGGGAAGTTGACATTGCTATGAATGCTTGCTTCACAAGCCCATAAAAATTGGAAGATTGTATCTAGTACATTACAGGAAATTCTTTTATTTCTCAAAGCCCTGAGCATTGAGGCATAACATTAGAATACAGAAAATGTGTCTGTATAAAGTGAAGCCCACATGTACAGATGTTTCAAAGTTCATAGTATAAAGTACAAGAGCTATTTCATACTAGGAAACTTTTTCTATACTATCTATATAAACAGTAATAAAAAATTATGGCTCTGATGAACAAATTTCACTATATACATACCAAAGTATATAATGTAAAATTTAATGGTGCATTAGACATTGAGATATCTTCATGTTTGATTATTTCAAGTTCAACTCAAGGATAGAGTTTCAATCCATTTTTGTTTACCTGTAGCCCTAGACACAAGCTTTTCTCTTCTTCTGACCCTGATCCTCTGATAAATAAAGTTAATGAATTAATTTTGTGTCATTGAAGGAAGTACTGAATGGGACTATACCTTTCCTGTTTGTATATTTCCCCTGGGTTAATAGCAGGTGAAAATTTTTATGACATTCTAAAACTGTTTTGTAAGTTTTCAGTATCTTTTGGATTATTTCTACTAGTGTATTTGATGAATAAACTCTGAAAAGTGTAAGCAAAGAGCCAACTCACCATAAAGACACAGGAAAGAACGCATGACAATATATTACTCAGATATATGCTAAAAAGTATTTTCTCTAAATATCATCTTGCTTTGCCAAAGTGTTCCTTTTTTTCTCTTAATGCATTTTTAAAAACATTTCTACTGTCTTTAAAGCTATGCATATTGTCGTGGTTTGACCGTGGCCCAAGGCCAGACACCCACGAGAGTCGCTCTCTCACCCTCCCCTGCCACAGCTGGGCAGAGGAGGGAAAAGGAAAAAAATTAACAAATGTTTCATGAGTGAGATAAGGAGCGGAAAAAAACACTTCAAGGGTAAAACAGGTTCAACCTAAGGTTCCAAAGTAAATTTATTAGTAACACAATCAGAGGAGGATAATGAGAAGTAAAATAAGCCCTTCAAACCCCTCCTCCCCCCAGCCCCTCCCTCCTTCCCACCGACAGCACAGGCAGACGGGGCAGGGGGGTTTGGTCAGTCCATCACTGAGATTTTCTTCCTCTGCTCTGGGAGAGGAGTCCATCCCCTGTGAGGCCGTGGGGTCCCTCCCACGGGAGACACTTCTGTGGGAACTTCTCCAGCGTGGGGCCACGCTCAGGAGCTGCAGCCAAACCGCACCTGCAGCTCTGTGAGCTCCCCCAGGGGCACAGAGCCCTCCCAAAACTGCTGAAATGTGAACTCCCCCAGGGGCACACAGCCCTCCCAAAACTGCTGTGGCGTGGGGCTTTCCTCCCATGGGGTGCATCCTCCAAGGACAGGCTGCTCCAGCCTGGGAGCAGGGCCCTCTCTCTGCTCTGGGTCTCCACTGGATCACAGCCTCCCCAGGCATCCACAGCTCCGGCATGGGCACCTCCTCCATGGGCTGTGGGTGGATCTCTGCACTCCCTGTGGATCCCCAGGGGCTGTGGGTGGATCTCTGCACTCCCTGTGGATCCCCAGGGGCTGTGGGTGGATCTCTGCACTCCCTGTGGATCCCCAGGGGCTGTGGGTGGATCTCTGCACTCCCTGTGGATCCCCAGGGGCTGTGGGTGGATCTCTGCACTCCCTGTGGATCCCCAGGGGCTGTGGGTGGATCTCTGCACTCCCTGTGGATCCCCAGGGGCTGCAGGGGCACAGCTGCTTCACCATGGTCTCACCACGGCCTGCAGAGGAATCTCAGCTCTGGCTCCTGGAGCACCTCCTGCCCCTCCTTCTCCACTGACCTTGGTGTCTCCATGTTGTTTTCCCTCACATGTTCTCACCTCCCCCTCTTCTCTAACCAGAAGCAAAACCTGTGACTTTGTTTTGATTTTCTCCTTAAATCTGCCGTCACAGAGGTGTTATCAATCTCTCTCTTTGCCCATTCCTGGCCATCTCCATGTCCATCTGCAGAGCCATCAGCCATTGACTCTGCTGGACATGGTGGAAGCTCCCAGCAGCTTCTCACAGGAGCCACCTCTGTGGTCCCCATGCTACCAGAAACCAGGCCATGCCACACCAATACACATTTAATAATTTTTTCCCCAAGTGGTAGTTATGTGTATTTTGACTTTCACTTCAATTTTTATAATATTTTATGCAATATAATGAGTGTGTGAGAAAAAAGAAGCACTTTAAGATATCAGATCAGCGTAATTTAAAGTATATATTCATGTATATCAAGCATTTTTTTGCACACAGTTATGGGAGTTACCTAAAACATATAGCAACACATTATATGCCTTCTGTTCTTGAGAGGGTTGAACTCAGTAGCAAGTGACTTCACCCTTCTTTGTCAAAGCTAAATAATGTGGAATGCAGAGTTCTTCAAATGTAACATCGTCAAGACTGTTCACTAAATAACCTTCATGACAGCTTCTCAAAATTGCTTTCTAAACTTTCTTATCCTCCTTTTAAACATACAGAGTTTAAATTTCTTTCAGATAAGCCAGATTTGAATGCAGATGTTTCTCTTTCTTGCTCTCACTCTCACGGTTTTTTCTTCTGTACAGAGCTGAATATTTTCAGCTTCTCTTCCATGGCATCTAATTACTTTAGAAATTCTTTAATAAAACATTTTTTTAATGACTCAAATTCAATATTTCCTAAACCATATACCTCTCTGAAATATACTGAAATTGTCATAGAAAGGGTGGAATTTTTTAAGCAAATTTTGAGGATATATGTCAAGCTGTCAGACTGCTGGTCACAGAATTTGCTTTGCGTAACTCAGAAGTCTCAGATGTTGAAAGGGAACTGTCTTGGATAGAAGGAATACATGGGTTTCTTTCACAGATATTCCCAAATGATTACTTTGTTCTTATATCCACTGACTATTCCAAAACTGATTTTGCAGGGGTGAAACATGTTTTCTATCAAAGGGCAGCAATAAATCAGGGTTCATCAGCTTGACAGCTGCCTGTACAAATAATGCTGTTACTCATATGAACTGCATGAAACCATAAAGATTTAAAGTTGAAACTGTTTAAAGCATAAAGGTTTTAAAAATGTCACTATCAGGGGAGAGCTCACTGGGAGGACAAATCAGAGGTTTCTTATGATGCAGATGTTGGGCAGTGGAAGAAAGGCAGAGAAACAAAAGCAGTGCGGTAATTAAGAGGGATGCTCTTCCCAGATAGTCCATCACTGTCATCGTCTACTGTGTGATTCATAATATGATGAAAATAGATCAGGTGAATTGCAACCAACCTGTAGCTATTTTTCTTTTTCTTGGGTGCCTGTCTTATTCAGAAATACCTGCAATGTTGATGCCAAATGTTGAGATGAGTTGTGCTGATTTGTTTAAACATCATAGAAAATATACAAAATATGGTATTTCACCAAAATTCAGTTACCAAGGTCCCAGGAAGATACAGGATAATCCAAGGGTTGTATTCTGAAAAGCTTCTCTGCTGACTGGTTGCTGCCTCAGCCTCATGTTTCATCAACTTCATTCAGGCAATTTCACTCCATTGTTGTTTCTGTCACGCCTTATTCTTTCTTTATTTCATCCTCTGCCACCCTTTCCTGTACTAAATGCATCTGTTTTTCCACTAATCAACTCCTATGGGACTACCCCTTTCTTTCCATCATTTCACTATGAAAGAATTAATAACGTGCTTGTAAATAATGGCTTCCTTTTAAATCAAGATTATTCATTATGGTTTTATGTTTTAAAAAATCACACCATATTTTATCCATCTCTTCTGTTTAAAAGAGAAGTCTGAGAAGTCGAGAAATTATTTTTACTCCTAATTTTTAATGATTTAAAATGTATCCCTATTGCTTTGGAGGGGAAAACAAATTTTTATGTGAAAGATTGTCTACAGGTGATCCACAAAAACTCTTGTGTCAATGTTTTGGGGAATGAAAATTAAAAAAAAAATGAAGGGGTCCCCAAGTAGCTCTAATACCCAAAGAAATTAATGGAAATGCAGGAGACCCAGATGAGCTACATCAGCAGTGAGCTTTTTGGCTGTCCTCAGTACTTTTTACTGGAATTATCCAAATTTCTATCATTAATTAAAGATTCATTAGACCATGAAATCACCTTGTATCCCAGTGGAGTAGGTAAGATATCTAGAATGGGAGAGATTGAATAAAGTTCCCATCCTAAAGAAAAAGATTTCCACACTTAATTAGTATTACAACTTGACTACTTGCTATTCTGAGAAGAGTAGCTGTCTTTTTGTACGTTTTACCAGAAATTCCATCCTGGACCAAAGGATCGGTTTCAATTAATCAACATTTTCCAATGAAAAATTTCCCAAAGGACATTTAAAAACCATGATAAGCTCTTAGTGTTAGTTATTGGCCTGTCCTAATCATTTTCAGAAGTGTTATACAGAATATTTAATACAGATGAGAATAATTAACACACGAAGCAATAGATGAAGTTCATGTAGGGTATAGATATGATATGAATTCAGTAGAAATTGTATCCAAGCTCAAAATTTAACATTACTGTTAGAATTAATTTCAAGCCTTTTATAATCTTTTATACACTTATTTTTAGATGGTATGAAAATTGCCCTTTGGAGGAGCCAGTCTCTCACCAGTGTCAGGAGAGAAACCTTAGATGACTAGCCTAGATAAGGTATGTAACTTTTGGATTCATTCCACTCCACATAATTATCTGAGAAATGCTTAAAAAGACTCAACATGTAAGAATTCTGAAAAGTGAGTCCTGCAATGTGGGAACTTCATTTTAAGAAACTAAGGTGAGGGAGCATAAAATGTCCTTGTGATGAGTTCTTAGGGTTATATCTGAAAGATAGTTAAACTAAGGTGAAATAAGTGCTTGCTAGCTCATTATTCCTACATGTGCAGATATAGATTTATTTTTTTCTGAGGCACTCTCATCAGAACAATGAAACAAGCAGCCTATATAAATTCTCATCCAAAGAAAGCACAAATAGGGAACTTTATGACACACAAAATTAACGCAGTCTACAAGAAGAGGAACCTGTCTTTGCAATGAATAAGAGATCTTGAGGCTATCTGAAATCTAATAACTCCTCCTGCATTGTCACAGACCAGAATAACAGGGTCAAAGCTGGGCAGAGTATGACTCCTTCCTTCAGTGCAGGTCATGCTGATCATAATACTTTTATTATCCTGTTGTTGTGGATCATCTAAAATGATCAGTGTGACCATCTCTTTGGTTTCACCTTTGAAAGGTCCTTAGGGGAAGAAAAAAAGAGTTATCAAAGCTATCTCAAAGAAAATAGATTTCTTTTTCAAATGGCTTAATCATCCTACCTGCTAGAAAAGCTTTTAAGATATAAAAATGATCGGGCATTTATCTTTTTGTCAGCTAAGCATACACTATTGAATACTATTATGTAAATATGCATCATTGCAGTACAGCCACTAAATGTAACATGTAAATTATAACAAACACCCTTCAAACAGCTAAGAATTAACTCCTCAGTGCTCTCAGCACCTTGCCCACTTAATATTTACTGAAACTTTCTATCTCTGTTATGAATTTTTTTCCTCTGTGACAAGAAATAACAAGGTTTTCTACCCTCTTTTGCTGACGTGTTCATTTCCTCCTTCCACATGTGTAAAATATATGTACATACAAATGCACATGCACAACCTGGGTCAGAATGAGGCACTATGAGCCAAAAGTGAGCACCATGAGTGAGAAATGGTGAAATACTCTATGCCAGATCCTAAATATCAACGTCTCACTCGTGTTGCAGAGGAACTCAAGAGGTCTTTAGTTCAAGCTACAGCTCAAAGCAAGGTCAACAGTGAGATCAGACGAGGACTGGATCTTCCCTCCAAGGATGGAGACTGCAAATCCCCTCTGGGTAATCTGCTCCAACCTTGGACTGTCCATCTAAGGAAGAAGTTTTTTGTTCTATCCAATTGCATTTATCTTTTTGCTTTTCAGTTATGTCTATTGTTCTCTTACCACAAAGTGATTTTTTAATGTTTATTTCTGAAATTCTGCTTTGTTTGAAATTCACTTACACAGATGCATATTTTTGATAACAGGAATACACACATTTACAGCCTACCTACATGTTCATTGAGACTTTTAAAATTCTAATTTATTTTTAATTTCTTTGTTCAATTCCCTTTATGAAGTACAAATAAATGACACACCTGTGAAAATGAATCTTGCTATTACTTGGAACTTTAATAATCATGTAGTACAGTGACTCAGTAAAAAAGTACATAGCTTCTACCAACTGCTTGCAAATTGGTATCTCAAGAATTCCTTGCAGGGGAGGATACAGCTATATCAGACTGCCTCAAGCATAAAGTGGCATTTTTCCTAGGGTAAGTTTGCATTATGAAATCCATTGAGTCTTTAAACTAGTTAAGTTGTTACCACTGTTCAAGAATCTAGCTAGTTTTCAGGTGGGAAAAAAATCCACTAATTTCAAAGCTTTTTCTGAAAAAAAAAAAAACAAAAAAAAAAAGCTAACCTGCTTAATGTTTCATCTCAGTCTCATTTAAACTTGGATAATTAGCTGTCACAGTGGTGGTAATCCTTATTTTCTTCAGTGTAAATAATGTGGGAACCAAAACTCCAAAGGTTCTTGCTATATAAAATATTACCCTAAGGAAGTAGTTTTATTATTAAGTGTGGGAGTACTTTATCACAAGAGACAGAGAAGAGGCCTGCAAAGGGAAACAACACAATTGAGAAAGACCACTGGAAAGCAGTGTGTAGACCAGGAGCCATAGACTAAAACCAGGTAATTCCCCCCATTTGAAAGTGGTGAATATGCCCTTCCCTACTGCAGAACTCGAAGTGAGTGAATACCTTGGTGCTGTTTCAGGAGGTGCCATCAGCCCACCACCACTGCTCTGACTCCTGAGGGCTGTCACACTCCCTTCAGACTGATACACGGATATTCCTCCAGGCACAAAGGTTTCACGCTTATATTGAGGATTTTCACTAAACCTCACACATTTCTTTTCTTCTTTAGGATGATCCAAGACCTGATTTTTGGGATCTTTTGCATGCCCTGCAGAGATGTGTGTACATTAGCAGTTTAGTTCAGAGGGAGTGTGCACCACTCATGCAAGTGGTGCTTGCTTGGTACGCTTCTCTGCACATTGGAAAGCAGCTTTGGATCCTCCAAAATGTATTTATTTGTGATGAAAGTAATCCAAAACAGTTAATGCCCAACCACTGACAGACCAGCACTGGAGCAGACCCTCCAAAATGCCTGTAGTGAGGATGACATAGCACCAACACCAGCTGTAGACCTCTCCTTGGGATGCTGTTCCTGCTGACATAAAGACATGTAAGTCAGCTGAAGCATTTGTCAGGTAGAAGTGAAAGAGAGGATTTTTAATAAACATTCTCTTTTGTTTTTTTATTTGTTTATTTGTTGTTTTAAGATGCATAATCCTAGGTTCTTGGATGCTTAGACTAGTTCTACTTGAGTAAATTAAATAACCAAAACCTGGCTGTTGAATTGTTTCTATGTTTCCTGGTACGTATTGCCCAATTTTCTCCAGCATAGTCAGCAAGCCAGCCAGAATGAGGGACTCTCTCTAAAAGGACCCAGGGACAAAGCCTCCCAGGTGCCTAAGGATGTCACATGGCCAGGCCCTGCCAGCTTCCCTCAAAGTCAAGGGACTGTCCCTGCTTCTGTTGAGGTTACTTGTATGGCTGTAGCCCACATTGGAAAGAGCACAGGCAAAGGCTGAAGAGACAAGGAGGGTGGATGGAGGCACAGTGAAAATGGGTTTGTTTGCTGAGGCCCTGGGTCACCTGTGTGTGGAACATTTGACATGCTGAGGCTTTGTCCCATGGGGCTGTAAAGGAATTCTAGTGCAGGTGGGTTATCAGAGACCTTACCCTGGCCCTGCTCTGCTGCAGGCCAAGTGTTTTTCCCTTCTTTCAAGTTGGAGGAAATGAAGAAACCATCTCAGTCAGTAAAAGCATTTTCCCTGGCATTCAGTAAATCTCTAGATTAATTAGAGAATGAAGAGTAAAAAAGTTCCTGCCCCTTTAACTGTTGTTCAGGACCTGCAAATAACGCATCCACAACTGAAAATTCGTCTGTTCTGTTAGAATAATTTACTTGTAGGCTTGTGTACAGGGCAAATTAGGTTATTTTTATTGTGGGCAGCAGTTGACAATATAAATTTAGAATTATTTGTTTTCAGAGCTCAGCTTTCTCCTCTCAGATTCCCCCTAGCTCTGCTGGCTGGCAAAGGGAAATAGAAGAGAGATGTCATCCTGTGACAGAATGATCTTTTCACCATTTTTTTTTTTTTTTGAGGCATCAATCCACAAATGTAATCAGTGCTTTCCCCTCTACTCTCCCAGACTTCAGCACAATTCAAAAAGGTTTTATATGTTGGATACTGACTTCTTTTATTGGCCTGTTCAGCCTAGTATCTACACTACCTTTTTGACTATGATTTAGTAAAGACCATTTAAATAAAGATACATTTATAACTGTTTCTAAAATGAAAATTGTGGGAGGAAAACTCTATTTTGTTATGTTGTACAGAACAGAAATCAAAACAGGGAATTTCCAGCCTAAAATCTGTGAGCTCAAACTATAACCAAAGAATAGAAATGGAAGATAGAACCACAAATAGTCATAACTACTGTAAGCACTTTTACCAGAAAAAAAAGTAGTTTTCTTTTACTAAAATCTTAAATTCAAATAACTGAGGTAAATGAAACATGAAAGCATACTGTACCATTGTAGTTATTGTTTCCCAGTGTATTGTATTTGCCAGTTCTGTGTAAGCTGACAAATCTTCTGTAGAAGGATGAGTTGCTAACCTAAATATAAAAGTGTGACTTACTTCAAGACCCTTGTGTTGAAAAACCAAGATTTATCCAGGAAATTTAGGTTTTAGTTCCTTCATACCATTGGTGAGAAGTTTAACCTTTTTTCTGGGAAGAAATGTTGAGGAAGGATTCAGTGAGCAAACCTTAGCCATCCAAATATCAGCGATAGCATCAGAGTATAATTTAGCTTGGAAAAAACCCCCTGAGGTCATCTAGACCAACCTTCTTTGCAGAGATCATGGCAGGTTGTACAAATCTTTAAGCAGTTGGTTCTGAAACACAAACAAAGATAAAGATACTCTACCCTTTTTTTAAATAATTGACTCCCATCCCTCCCACCCCTGTACCTCACCAGAATTTGCCATGTTTTCACTGATCTCTGTTGCCTCTCACTCCCCTCTCTGCACCCCTGAGAAGACTGTCTCTTCCTCTCTGTGTGTTTCACCTGGGGGGTGTAACCAGACTCAGCTCCACTTTGAACCTTCTCCTCGGTGAGCAGACTCACCTCTCTCTCTCAGCTACTTTTGGGATTCCTTGTGCTCCAGCTCCTTGGCCAGTTTGCTGAGCTCCACTGAACTTTGCAAATCTTACACAGAATGAGACATCCAAGAAGAACATGAAGTCCTTGTGAGGCCATTTCTCCAGCCTGTCCAGGCCCTTCTGACTGTCAGGCTTCGCTTCATTGACCACTCTCCCAGTCTGGTGTCATCTTAAAATTGCTGAGGTTGTCCTTTGTCCCATCATCCAGGCTGCAGACAAAGATTCCAAATAGTATCAGTCTCACCCAGCCTAAATAAAGAGTTTGAATTTTGTCTGTAAGTGAGAGAGCTGTCACTCCAAAAGGTTAATCATCACAGCCTCAGCCTCCATCTAAAAGCCCCATCAAATAATGGAGGCAGCTTAATTTCTGGGATGAAGTGACTGAGATTTTGTTTATGTACTGGTAACACTGCTTCAGTCTGCAGTGCATGTGTGTGAGACCAGTGGAGTTAAATTGGATTCATGCTGCTTTAACTGACAGAGAAATCTTCCTTAGTTAACTTCTTCTCTGTGGGAAGGACCTTCAGGCTTTGTATGATCAATGGCCATTTTACTGTTAAAAACACTATGAAGATTAAAACAGTGGTTTACAGCTCTTAACTATTTGTATCTTTAGACCACCCAAGACAAGCACAAATCATTTGTAATGATTCCCTCCATTAATCAGATGTAGTACATAGCACATGTGAGTTTTCCTGGATCATGAAGAGCAGTTTGTTTTAGTGACACGACAACTGACTTTCAACTACCCAGAAAAAAATTTCCTCTCAGTAAATCTCCTTCTGCAAGAGCCAATCCATGTATTTGGACTTGAATTAGTGTCTCCTACATATCAGTACAGAAAGACTGCTTTAATCCATCCGTGACAGATGGCAGGCCAGTCATTGGTCCACCTTGCTGTCATGTCTCTATACTTTGTTTTTAATTTGGTCAATAGTGTTTGCCAGGATAGCTCTCAAATCTGCTACCAGACCCTGACATTTTCAAATAATCAACCTGGTTTACAAAAGAAATGCATTTAGACAAATTAATCAAATGGTTTTCAGGAAGGAACATTTTCTAAGGTTTGTTCACCAAGAAACTCAGAATGAGAAATATTATTGCTGACAAAAACCTCAATAGATGAACAGTTCCGAGATACAGACTGCTGAGGATAAAAATCAGAAAGACAGGATTTTTTTTTACCTGTAGCAAAAGAAGAAAAGGTCACTTGCCAAAATGACAGCTGAAATGGAATTAGTTTTCAAATTATAAGATTAAAGAGTGTTTGCTTGAAGAGAGTGTTATTATAAAGTGTGCAAAGAAAGAAAAGAGATTAAAATGTATAGAAGATTTAATCAGAGCAAAGATAAACTATGTATCCTATAGGTTATAAGGGTTCCTGTGAGCTTTGTTTGCCAGTAGGGTTTCATAACCCACACAAGAGTGAAATCTTATTTTTAAATAAGAGGTTTTTCTCATGTGCAGGAGGGGTTCACCTCTTTTTGATTTTGTACGGGTGATAAAGGAGCAAAGCTGCCACCAAACAGAGGAAAGAAAAATTACTTAAGCTTTTCAGAGATAAGTTGGGTATTTTTCAATGTCTTGGCCAGATTCTTCTGCCATTTCTGTTGGTGTAATTCCTCAGTCTGGGTGGCTAAGTGTTCTTCTTTGCTATTTACAGAGGAGTTTGTGTGACTATTTGCCTTGCCTTTTAATAAAAGAAAGTACTTACCATATGCAAATCCGGCATTTCATGGTAAACAATGTACCCTCTGAACTACAGGGCACCACTCCTCCTGCTCTGTGTTGTCAAATGGCTTTCAAAACACATGGCAGGGCTCTGTCAAATTTAAGTGTGTTAACCCTTCACTTTCTTTTTTTTTTTTTTTTTTTCATTTTTTTTTAGCCTTT
>VZRX01022237.1:214458-285986 GCA_013398075.1 Notiomystis cincta | reverse complement strand
TTTCTCAGTATTATTTCAGCTCTCAAATTCAGTGGCAAAAAGGAAGAAACTAAAGCTTATGTAAAGGACAGAAGAAGCCTGCCCACGGTGTTTTGTCGTGCTGCTAAAACCCTTCCATCTCTTCCCAGCTGCTCCCTCTGCAGCCAGCCCCTGTCTGCACATCTGCCTGGTGGGGCTCTGTCTCAAATTCTGGACTCTGCATTTCATGTCATAACATCTCTCCAGCCTGCCAAAGTCCATCTGAGGAGCAGCACATCCTCTTCTCCCCCCAGGTGTCGGAGGACAGCTCGTGCCGGTCGCTGCAGAGGGCACTAAGCAGTGTCAGCTCTAGCAGTGGCCCTGAGGATGGCACTGGTCACTGCCCACAGCTGCGTTTCCCCCTCGTTCCCATCGAGGCATTTCTGCTTTGTGAAGCTGTGACAGTCTGTCTCACGCTCTGTAACAATAAATGTCTTTTCCTTTATGTAGGCTCATTTGGTCAGTCCTTTTCTTTCTTTCCCTGAACAGCCTCCCTCAATTTAAACCTTTTTTTTTTCTTTTTTTTTAATTTTTTTCTATTAAAATTTTCTCAGCTTTAGATTTAGAGTCTGATATTCAGCAACTTTGTGTTTCTGATCTGCTACTGGTTTTGTTTGGGCTTAGTTTATTTTTAAATATTTTTTAAAAGTTTTTTATAAGCTTTTTTACAGAGAGACCTAAACCCCATAGATCAGCACAGTGACATTTACATATATTCAAGTTCTTTTTTCTTCTCACCTTTTTTTTTTCAGTTTCCTTACACCATCATGAGGATTTGTGCATGTTTTCCACTAAGGGAATTTTGTAAAGTTTTCAAAGCCACTTCTGAAACATGATTTTTGACTTCAGCATGTGTGATTGTGGGTGAAGTTCTTGACTTGTGGGAATATGTACAGAGATGAGGGACTGACATGATTTCCAGATATGCAAATGCACTCATTTGACTATTTTATTCTGGTACCTTAACTACCTTACTGGTTATGTATATTTCATAACTGTTACATGTAGATATTAGATAGTGAAATCCCCTTCAGGAAGAAAAAAGTGTTCTTGAAGTAATAGCTACCACCTTTGGGCTTTATGAAGTGCTCCTTGGTCATTTGTTAGCCAGAGAAAATTCCCATTCAGATTAAATTTATTTATAGGAGTATGCCAGTTGGATTGAGGTACTTGCATATTTCACCTCTAACCCTATGACAGTCTATTTTTCAGACTCAAAAGAAAACCCTAGACCCCAAGCACTTATATTTCATCTGTGTTTTGAGAAAAACTGCTTTGATTTCCATGATATGAACCAAAGTATTTTGACTCTCACTTAAAGAGTCATCAGGAAAATTTTCAAGATACTCATTCAATGCATTTTTCATCTAGAAGATCTTTTCATACCCAGCTCCTATAGGGAGGGATCCCAAAGGAATGTATAACATCTACCAGCAGAGAAGTACAGAACATGAGTTTAGTGATCTGAGTAGACAGGAATTGACACAACGCAAGCCTGTGATATGCAGAAATGAGAAATAAAAGAGCTCTAGAGTACCTCACCCATCCTATTTATCACTCCCCACTCAGAGCACAGCAGGTGGCCACCACACTGGTGCTCCCATCTGCCTTTACACAGGACTATGTGATGTCTTTCCCCTCCCCTCTTCCTTACAAATCACTTTTTTTCTTTAAAGTACAAACCACTTTCAGAGCAGTCAGTGTGATTTTTACAATAGGGACTGTCATTTTAGTTGTAGGCTTTTTAGGTTTCATTTTCCTTGCTGTTGGGCAACTGTTTCCTAGGCTGAAAGAGAACCAGAAATTTGGCATTGCCCATTCTTCAAAATGTCTGCAAGGACATTTTATGGTCCATGTTTAGAACCTGATTTTAGAATCTGTACAAGATGTGCTACAAGGGAAAATGTTGTTTTGGCTATTAATGAACTAGGCAGCCATTCCTAAAATCCCTTCTGTTTCTAATTTCTGTGACTTTGCTGTGCTTTCTCAGAGTCTCTTAATTACTTCTTTTATATCCCTCTGCTTCCCCTTCCATCCAGTTCTTAACAGACGCTGTTCTCAACTTTTATTGAGCTGGGTAAATGCGATGCACATTCAGTGTCTTTCATTATCAGCCCAATAAATCCAAAATGATTCACATCATCTATTTTAACTCTGTTTTGCCTTTTGGGCACCACCTTTGTCGATTGATCTCTTTTAAGAGTACTGCATTTCTCTTCCCTCTTGTACTGTGTGTTCCTCCAACTATCATATCCAAACAGCAATCCACTGATTCTTTTCAGTGGGAGGTGAACATTATTGAGGGGTGATAAAATGGAGAGGCAGAATACAAGTGTGGGTGTAAATTGATCACTTAGGGCAGAGGAGGAAGAGAGGAAGTTTAGAAGGCAGAAGGAAGAGTGTAATTATCAAGAATGTAGTACTGCACAACAGAGACTTTATTAATTTGATATCTAAACTAGTGATTCCATGGGATGTTGCAGTGAATCATGCAAGCAGACTACCTTAGAGTTTTTCCAGCTCAGAGATCTCTGGACTGCACTTCATTGAGACAGAAGACAATATAGACTTGTTAGGGAGAGCACAGCTTGGGTAGGCTCTTAAAACAAAGCCTGAAAAGGGACATAATTGATTCTTATAAGCAAACTCGAGACAAAAAAAAAGCAACAGGGAAGGGAAATAATTGTTTAAG
The DNA here is from genome assembly GCA_013398075.1 of Notiomystis cincta. Classification (NCBI taxonomy): domain Eukaryota; kingdom Metazoa; phylum Chordata; class Aves; order Passeriformes; family Notiomystidae; genus Notiomystis; species Notiomystis cincta. The sequence goes on along the minus strand of VZRX01022237.1, from coordinate 283,276 downwards.
GCAGAGGAGAACATTGCTGCAAGAACAAATAGTTACAGATCACCAAAGAATAAAATGAAGGCAGAACCTTTAGATAAGATTAGATGCATACAGAACTGTTGAGGATAAAGAAAAAAATAAAAAAGAATGAACAGCCATCTTTTAACCTTAGTTTTGTTTTCTCACTTAAAAGCCTGTGTATTTTGGGTCAAGTTTATAATTCTTGATTCATAAAAGAAATATCTCCTGCCATGTTCCCAGATGCAAATGCCAATAAATGCTCACCTTTTTATGTCCTTCCCCATTTTGTGGGTAAACATATTGATGCCTCTATGTCTATTTTAATAATTTGTTCTATGTATAATGGATATCAATAAGAAGACCTGTGACAAAAAATATAGAAGGAATGATACAAAGGAAGCACACTGAGGTGGTGTATTATAAACTTTAGTTTACAGCACAGACAGACTGGAGAGAATTTTACCCTTTTCCAGAGAAACTTTCTTTACTGGAAAATATAACTTCAAGGCTGCTAAACTATTGACAGATTTAGGTCATAGTCAACAAATATTTCAGCAATTCAAGGGGAAGAAGAAGGATGGGTCAACATGTTTCATGTTAACATTTCCATGAGAAATTCGCTATTTCAGTCTGTTTTAAAAAGAGTTGTAGGATGTGAGACTGTGGAGGAAAATTTGGGCCAGATAATTTCTTTCAAAGGAATAATGTTAATCTCTCATGTCAAATAGATAAAGACTGCCAGAAAGAAAAAGAAAGAGCAGTAAAGAATGAGTGCATGCTGATGCTCAGCTTAATTACCTTGGATGATGAAAAATGAGCTCTATTATTTTCAGAAAATAAATAAACCTGGGAGACCTTTAGAAACAGGAGAATCACTACTTTTCTAATCCATAATGCAAATATTTTCTGCACTGTTTGTCTGCTACTTGAGAAGAACTCTGGCCAAAGATGTACATGGATCTTACATACTGGGAAATCTTTCCTATTCTTGAAAGCTGCCCTGCCTGCATTTCCTGATATTGAAATACAAGAGCAAATAAAGAAAACTCACCAAACCCAAAAACCAAAAATATACCCCTTCCCCCAAATAAACCCCAACCAAACAGAAACAAGGCAATTCTTGACTCAGACTTTGCACAATGACTTCTCTACAGCAGTGATTTGTTTCAGCAAGGACAGTAAAGTTTTACAGTCCTTATGAAGTTTAAGGGCTTGTACTGCAGAGAGAACAAAAAATACTGTCTCAGACTTAAAAACGGTCTCGGTGGCTCAATGTTAATAGCATGTGGATGCAACAGCTGGGCCACTCAATCTCTGTTCAGAGACTACTGCACTTGCCCTTTTTCCAGCATAAACAATGCTAGTGTGACAATTCAGTCACAATATATATCCCATTACATGTGTTATGTTTGGATTTCAGTAACCTGGGCAATAATTTGTCTTCAAGTGGGGGAAGGGAGCAGCAGTGCTTTATCAAAATTTTCTCTCAGTTCCATCAGTGCTTGGCTGACTTGGACTTAATTCAGATCCTATTTTAGTTTCACAGAACTTCCCAGATTTCTACTTCTGTCTTATTCCGTAGGGCTCTCTCTATGGCAGGTCATATCTTGGGTCATTACATTTCCCTCTGGGCAGCAGCAGACACTTTCTTCTATTTGTCTTATTCAACTGCTGTGAAGTTTGCCCATGGGTAGCAAGAGTTTATTACTTTTTTCCCCCAGTGGGTGTTTTTTCTTTCCCTTTTTCAGCTGCACCATGCCAGTGTGCTGCTAAACTATCAGAACTCTTGGTTCATTGGTTTCATTTAGAAGCCTTTTTGTATGTTTGTCTTTGCCAGAGCATCCACAGAATTATTCTCAGTCGTATACTGACTATAATCTTTTATATTAATGGTACACTATCTATTCAGCTCTCTGCTGCTTGACCCTTGCCTTGAGCTCTGTTTATTTCTGGTAAATATTTTCCAGTATATGATCTCGAAGCAAAAATTAGGTTAATGCTTGTATTTTTCATGGTATACATTCCCCACTCCTCCCTGTCTATTTAATGTATTTTCCAATTAAAAGGGACCTTCCTGGATATTTTATCTGACCCCCTGCATTACAAGGCTAAAGAAAGCTGCACAGCAACTGCATGGTAATGCAATGACAACAGCCCATCGTTTTTGTCCTTCAGCTTTGAGCACAGCATGTATACATGCCAATGTTTATATCTAGTCTTATTCAGCCACTTGCAGAAAAGGACACTCAGAACTTCAAAGGCACTTGGAAATAGATGCACACTGAAAAGTTAATGTTTATGAACAGGGTAAGATTACATGGACTATCTTCTGAGCACCCACTCTATGTTTTCATGCTTGGGCAAAGTCTTTACAGAGGATTAAGCCAGGAAATAATTTTTAAACCATTGACACATTCAAAAAGTGCAGCAGCTGAAGAACACTGGTATATTCCATGAAGATTTTCTTACCACTATCATTGTGTGTGGTAAGCATGTCTCAAAATGTGTCCTTTCACTGTTCTCTGCCTCTCCCTCAGGGTAAGGACAGAGCTGATCAGTTATAAATGTACTCTAATATGGAACTTCTACAAGAAGATTCCTATTCCCATCTCATATAGGGTGCACGTTCAATCAAATGTCTTAAGTGATAAAAATATACCAATTCGTGCTTAAATGCCATGGCATTAAGGACTGCAAAACTGGATGGTTGCAAGGTCTGACATCTCTTTTAAAAAGGAACAGCTTTTTGCCAGTTGAAAAAGTGATCTGGAATATCTGGTGAATTTGCAAAACTTGTTTCATCCTATCACAGAACTGTAGAACAGTTTGGGTTGGAATGGATTGTAAGGATCATTGAGTTCCAACCCCAGTGTCATGGGCAGGGACACACACTACAAGAGGTTACTCTCCATCCAATCTAGCCAATTTGTTCAAAATCTAGACATGTTTTAATTCAGTTTTCATTTTGTAATGTTACAGTTTTCATCACTGAGTCCAGATTTTTTTTAAAGGAAGACTAATGTTTTTGAATATCGTTGTCTCCAAAAGAAACACAAACTCTTCTGGCAACTGAAAAGATTAAACTTAAAATCAAACCTTGGAATGAACCAAACTTGAATGAAAAAAAAAAAATTACTTAAGAAATTATTAGTTGTTTTCCATAGAGAGTAGATCTGTGGAGGTGATCAACAGGTGATTTGGGGAAAATATCTGTTGAAATTCAGAGACAATCCCCAAGAACTTGTTTCTGGTTTAGGGACACATATAAGGTGAAGATATTCCTATGGGAATGTATGAAATTATATCAGTGGTGTATGTGTCTGGATAATCTACAATATATCTGAGCATAACATCTTCAAGGATCAAAGAACTTTGTTTACTTTTCTATATTTTGGAAGTGGTCTTTGGATAAGGTTGTGGAAGACCATGTCTTCACATTGTAGGTATTGATTACTTTGTGTGCAAAATATTAGGGTGTGTAACTAACTTCTGAAGGCTTAGATCATTTAGGGGTGTAAATGTAAAAATAATTCATGTTGAGGGCAAGAGGTTTTCCTTATGATAGCAACTGAATTAAGTGAAAATGTTAAAATTAGAGAATGCTCTTTTTTTGAGTAGATGTATGAGGGTTTTAGTACGGAGTTAGTTAACCTTCTATCTGTGAGATGCTGAATGCCTTATCAGCAGAGAAGTTTCTGATTCTTATTAGGCTGGTGGGGTTTGTTCCCATTCATGCTTACACTGAGGATGAAAAGGATTGCTTATATATTAAATATGTTGATTTAGGGAAAGGATGGGTATTCAGTGGATTGTCAGCAACAGATGGAGATCTGTCTGTAGAAGAAAGGGTTATAAAAATATGTCTGCATATAGAGGCAACAAGTAAATGGAAAATATCAAACCCTGAAAAATTTGCAAGAAAAAGGGACATATTAGCCAAGACCTTAATCCCTATTGTTTTTTATTTCCTTACAGTATGCATCTTAGGAAATTACACATTTAGGTTTGGGGGTTTTTTGGGTTGCTTTTGTTTTGTTTTTGTTTGTTTGTTTTTTGATATTTTTTTTTAATCTGATCACTTCCAAGCAGGGTTTTTGAAGCCCTCTAAATGAAATATTTTGCACTTTTCTAACATAGTTATTTCATCATTTTTACTGCTGGATGAGAGTGTCCCTTAAGGTTGGTGGGATCATTGATGGGATGCAGGGTGGTCCCATGCAGTCACTGTGGGATGTCCATCTGGAGAATGTAAAAGGATCTTTCAACTGCTGAACCCATAATTGAGATGTCCATGTTAAAACCAGCAACAACCTTTTACATTTACAACTAAATCCTGTTATGCAGGACCATATCAGAAATGGGGAGACTGAATTATTGTAGATGTCTGCTAAAAGTGTATGTTGCCCTTTAGATTGTGTATTAGAAGGGCAGAATGGAGTAATCATACTCAATATCATTGCAGGGCCAGAACAATGTAAATTAAAATGTGTTTCCTCCAGCACAGTATTATGCCATGATTCCTAAGTAGTCAACAGAATAATTAATTGCCAGACCATTAGGAAGAGTGTTGCAGTGAATTAAAGCCTAACTAATAACCACAGAATTCACTGAGGCTGAGACTCTTAGACACTTAGTTCTTCTTGCTTTTTATAAATGTATCTTTGATTTTAGGTTACCTCAATTGCCTGAAAAATGCTTTTCTTGGTTTCCCTAGGGATGTCATGATAAATCATCTTCTGTGTTAATTTTTGTTTTGGAGATATTCGAAGCACATGATTGTGAGCATGAAATTCCCTCTTTTAAAAGGGGATTTTTTCTCTTGGCCATAAATTCCAGAAAACTTTTCCTTTTATATTTTTCAGGCTAACATGCTCTGATAAGATGCTTCATTCTTTTCTGCCGTTAGATTTCTTTGTGGGTAATGGCAAAGTTGAAAATAATCTATATTTCTGAGATCTTTGTAGGTCATAATAATATATTGAGAAATCAGAAAAATTTCAAGGTGGTATGTAATTAATCAAGACGAGTTCATTCCTGGGATAACACTCAGCCATTCACTGTTGCTATTTCCTTACATTTTTGGCACTGCACTATGAAAGACATTTATTTCTATAATAATATAAATATTATTTATTTATTCATCTGAATTCTATACATAGTTTTTCCTTCTTCAGCAGTTTATAATCTAGTGTTTTTTAAAAAATAAATAGTGGATGGCCATATATTTTATGCATTGCATTGAGCATCTTTAAAGGCTGTAATCTTTATATAGACCCTGGGGTGAGAGGGCTGTATTGCTCTGGTATGTTTAGAAATTGATAATCAGAATGAGCAGAAGCACAAGAGGAGGAAGAATTAAATATATACTATTTACATTACATATAAACTATATTTTCTTGTCAGAACATTTTGAAAAGGAAAAACAAATTATGTGGATGACTGAAACAGAAATAACTCTAAGAAATTTAAAAAGTTGTTTATTAATAACTTAAAATAAAATAACAAGTCATGTCTTTTCTAGAAAACACATCTCCAGTGAGTATTGACAGCTAAAGAGATACTGATATCTTCAGATGAATCCTGCTTTTGTCGAGAAGTTGTCAGAAATCATCTTTCTCTCATGCTCCCAGATGTGTCCATGGAAATCTGAACTGTCACTTTAACCAAACATGGAATGATAAACTCTGTTGGACAAGATGGATTTATTGGGGATTTTTTAAAATTCCTGCCTATGATGCCAGAATAACCTCAAAAATAGTAGAAGTTTGGGGGTTGATTTTTTTTTTCCTTTTTCAGTAAAAAAATCCAGAATCATTTTCTGTGTTGGTCATAAAATGTCATCATGCATAACTTAGGTAGCAATTTTCCTTTTGTAGCTGTTGTCTAAAGGCTCACAAGATATTTCTTACTATTTCCATACTGAACTCAAGATCCAAGTGTGCTCAGGTTTCTCCACAGTCCTGCACTGCAATACTTAGACTTTGCCAACAGAGAAATAGGCTGGTGAGTTATCCCAAAAATCCCAATTAGGGATTTATACTCATTCTACAGAGAGAAACTCTACTGAAATCCCATTGTGATTGAATAGGTACTTAAAAGTCTTATGAAGCAAATTATTTATCCCTTAAAAAATATCAGCAGACAAATCTTGAGTTTTAAATGTTGATGCTTCTCTTTGGAAGCAGGAAGGAAGGGATCAGGAGGATATCACAGTGCCAATTAATGAGGTCAACCCTTCAAGTATAGCATTCATTAGATTATGTGGTAGTCTCTGCAAGCTGTTCAGAAATGCAGTCCAAAGCATATTTAACTGTAGAGCAATACTTTCCAAAACTTTAGAATAACTGGAGGAAAAGGAAAATTATGTTTCAAACAGCCTTTCCCCTTCTCTTTGTAGAGTAAAAGAGAGTCTGAAGCCAACAAAGTAGCTGTAGGGTCAGGATGAGCTTTGACCTGTGTTGAGTTTCTCACATTATTAGCAGAGCAATAGGAAAGGACAGAAAAGACATTAATGAAAGGGTGTCCTTTCATTATGTTGTTTCCAGTATTACATACACATGCTTAATAACCAGATTTTGCCCTCAGTTTAGTATATTGAGCAGAAAAGAAGAAATCAAGTAAATGATGGTGTGTGAGAGAGAGAGAAATATGTATGAAAACAGCAATGGAAAGAAATGCATGTACTCAGTGTTGTCTTCTGAATACTACATTTGGGAAAAATATTTCTGTTGGATGAATTCGCAATTTCATTGTCAAAACATGAACTGTAGAAAGGTCTTGCTTCAGAAAGTACACAGTGTTTCAGGTTATGGAAGTATTTCACTATATCTTACAGGGAATTTAAAGCCATAAAGGACAGGACATGAAATATGTCCCCATACTGAACTCAGTAACCTCAGTTATAAGCTAAGGCACTTAATTCTCTGTAGATATAAATATGGATGCACTGTAGGTAAAGATCAAGTGGAATTGAAATAGCATTAATGCTGGAGGCCAGAGCAATGGCAGGGAATCCATTGGATAAAATATACTAGATGAGCTTACGGTGCACATGCACCCTGTTCTACTGTGTCCCAACCAACCTTTCCTGAGGGAAATTCCTTACTGACATTAAATCTGGAAGTGTTTGAACCTGGGCATAGAGTGAGTACCCAAGAATGTGAGAAAAAAATGTTAATTTCACTGCAGAATAAAACCCAACCAGTGTCACATTTCTGTCTGCCAAACATTTGTGATGGGAAAAGTGAGTTAATGGTTATATAAATAATTATTTGCCATGAGTACATATATAGGGAAAATTATATACATATATAAAATGTAGGCTATAGCGAGCCAACTTTGGGTGCAGGGAGGACAAATGAGGAGGGAATTCCCAGTCTTATGCCACTGAGATCTTCTTGTAATGACTGTCTTGGGGACTATGAGTTTGTTTTAAAAAGGATGCTGATACATTCCTGTTCTCCCAGTAGACAACAGATGAAGGAAATGAAATATTCTGATTCTAAATAAGACCTCATTCACTAACTGTATCCTTTTGTTGCTCAGAGGGTGTCCAGCATTGCAGTAGGGGATATGAACTGGAAGAGGAATGTAGGATAAAACAGTTGTAAGACAGTAAAACCTTCCTTGACATCATTGCTGGATCAGGGTGTGGAGCCCAAACTGCACACTAAACCACACCAAAGGCAGTGTGGATGCCCATTAATTTTGACTGGTTGAAGAAATCTCTCAGCCCTTCTCTGTCTCTGTCTTGCCAGCAAGGCTGTTTCAACTGCATTATGAGAATACTGCATGACTTTTCAAAACATTCTATCAACTCAGAAAATGGCTCAGCTCCCTGACAGGACAGCAGAGTCCTGCTTCCACAGCTCAGAGCCTGTGCTCTTAAGAGAGAATGCTTTGGCTGGGCAGGACCATGGGGGAGCTTGGGCTGCTCTAAACCTGTGCCTCCTGCAGGGAAAGACCTGTGTATGGGCTGTGTCCAAGCTGCCTGAACAGGAACTGACCGCATCCCTGAAGATCATTGGAAAAGAAAACCATTCCCAAGTGTTTTGCTAACAATTTAGCAGATCCCAGGGCTCCCCCTGGGGACTCTGAACCCGCCACAGCAGTCACCCCAGCAAAGGCAGTGTTGAGGGGTGAGTGAATATATGTGCTTTTGGTGGGAGAACAGGTCTCCTACACACCAGCAGGTTGTGGATTAAGGGGGTATAAACTCACAGGGGGAGACTGTGCTTCGAGGCATTAGTGAATTTCTTACTATATTTTTCTTCATCTGTTTTATCAATTTCTGCTACAAGTCAGAATTAATAATTTATTGTGAACTTGCTGAATTACAACTCCCTTAACTTGTGAACAGAGAAAAAAAAGAATATCTTCTCTCTGGGGAAAACTACCCTTCTTCTTTTAAGTCTGTTTCCTGATCAGTCTTTCTCTGATTTTTTACCTGCTAGAGACTTCTTTAATAATCCTATGTGGTCCATGGGGAGGCATTTAATAAATGATTCAATAAAATATATTCAGTGCATAGGGATGGTGTCCATGTGAGTTTCAGCATTCTCTAGGGAATGGCCTACAAAAAGAAGATCTGATGGTGATAGTAATAATAGTAATGTAGTAATGTTTCTTTTCCAGACCTTACTTACCTGGCTTAGTTATAACATTTCAGAGAGCATTTTTTTGTGATTTAATCAATTTTTTCTGTTTTCTTTGGATTCTTTATCGAAACCTTTTAATCCATATTTTCTGTGTCAGGAAATATGCATTATTGACAGAATTCTTTGTAAGAACATGAATGATTGTATAATTGGAGAAACAAAAGAAACAAACCTACCTTCTGCCTGAATTAATTTGGTAGGAAAAAGTCCTTCCTGACCATTTTTCGTATAATACTAGCCAAAGCAAGACCAAACTCTCACTGCCCCTAAATGTTTGACACTGAATTCTTTGTCACTTTCTGTGTCCTTGGTAATGGATAATTATCAAGTAATCAACTCACTGTGGATGGTTTTAAATAATTTCAATCAATTGTGAACTTTTGGGGTTTTACACTTAAGGTCTTTGCTTGCCCTTTGGTGTGAGAAGGATAAGACTTTCACATTGTTTTCAGTTAAAAGAAACCCAAAATGCACCAGGACAGGATGGGGGCCAACCTGCTGGAAAGCAGCTCTGTGGAGAAGGACCTGAGTGTTCTGATGGACAACAAGCTGTCCATGAGCCAGCAGTGCCCTGGTGGCCAAGAAGGCCGAAGTTATCCTGGGGTGCATTGGGAAGAGCATTGCCAGGAGGTTGGGGGAGCTGATCCTGCCCCTCTACTCAGCCCTGGTGGGACACATCAGGAGGGATGTGTCCAGTTCTGGGCTCCTCAGACATGGAGCTCCTAGAGCAGGTCCAGTGGAGGGTGAGAAAGGTGATGAAGGGACTGGAACAGCTCTTACAAGGAAAAGCTGAGGGAACTGGAACTGTTCAGCCTCAAGAAGAGAGGACTGAGGGCGCCCTATCAAAATATATCAGCATCTGAAGGAAGGTGCCAAGAGGATGGACTGGTCTCTGCTTGGCAGTGTCCAGCAATAGGACACAAGACATCGGGCAGAAACTGACACACTGGAAGTTCCAGTTGAACATAAGAACTTCTGTACAGAGCAGATGAGCGTGCACAGGAACAGACTGCCCAGAAAAGTAATGAAATCTCCATCCCTGGATCAATCAAGAACCGTCTGGACACAATCCTGTGCCATGAGCTCTAGGATGACCCTGCTTGAGCAGGAATGTTGGACCAGATGTGGTCCCTTCCAACCTCACCCATTATGTGATTCTGTGAAAATATCAAAGCAAAACCCACCTGATAAGAATAAAAATCCTTCCGTGCAGAAATCAAACAAAACCTGTTGTATTTCCTGTTCAAAATGCTGTCTGTATCCTTCTCTGGCACCTGGAAGTGACTCAGATCTCAGTTTGAGTTTGTGGAAAGCCTCGTGACCCTTAACACACCAATCAGTAATCATGTCCTCATTTCAGGGCTCATAGCAAAGCCAATCTTACCCACAGCTACTTCTGAAATATCAGAGTGAAAGAAAATACTCTGGCCTTTTCTTTATTTATTAAAAAGATCACTCATTGTTTTAATTTTTTTAATGGCATATTCATGAAAAAAACTTTCCCAGACAGATTTTAGTACCAGGTATGAATATATATATATATATATATATGCTTGCTCTGATGAAATGGGAAAATGTTTATTCCTCTTCTGCTCAGCTGCAGAAACTTCCAGGTATCTACAGGAGGATGTCATCCTACAAGTAATGCTTCACTCACTTGGGCTTAAGAAATTTTTATTTATAATGCACTATAAATGCATTTATTCATTTATTTGCATTTCCCCAAACTGGAAGTTGCTTTAAATACATAACATGAACAGTGTGGAAGACAGTGAGATATGCATCTCTGGTGCTCATCCAGACATAGTGCTTCATCCCAGTGATGGTGAATTTGCCACCATAGGTTAATAATTATGAAGTGCTTGGAGATCCCTCAACATAAAAACCATAACACAAAAAATACAGAAAATTATCATTGCTGATAATGTGATCTTCCTGAATATTTGCTCCATATCAGCAGTGTTATATTGAAAAAAGATGTTCTAGAACTTGGCTTAATGTAAGAATTAATTAGCTTTCTATATCAGTTTCTGGCCGAGGTGATCACTTGGGGGTTGCAGGTAGGATCACTTGCTGGAGACCAGCAAAGGAGCTCCCTCTGTGTGTAAGTGGAAATGCTTTGCCAGCTCATCACTGCTTGTCCATTGTGCTCTGGCTGAAAAAGCAGAGCAGGAGAGCTGTCAAAACCCAAATACTTTTATATCCAAGCCAGCCACTAGCCAGGCTAGTCAGGGGGAATGATTTCATGATCTCACAATAAAAAATAGCTTATAGGAAAAAGCCTAATTGTTTGTTTCCTTTACCCCTCCAGCACTGAGTCTCAGTCTGGATGTCACTTTGGAGAACACTGTATCTTACTAACAAAATAAATAACATCAAAATAAGGAGTCTGTTTATAGTATGCAGGGATTTTTTCCCACTCCTTGAGCTGCAGTGTAATCTGTGTATGGTCTTTTCACAGCTTGTATTGAATCAGTAACAAAGGCAAATGATGTAGGAATTTGCTCTTAATATGATACACTGGAGGGGTTGACTTGAGCATTTCCATTGGAAATGATATTCACAAATCACCCACACATCAGTGGGGAAGTAGATACTTGAGTCTACCAAATGTGTAATGTGCCCAAATCTGATCTTTTAATATTTGAAGAGCTACTTATTCCTCTTAAATATAATGGCCATGGATGGTTTGTCCACTAATTCTCAGTTTGATATAGTTTCTACTGGGAGATGGGCTGAGATAGTTTGTTTTGTATTTGCTTTTCTTTAGCCAAACTCTGGAAAGATCTTTTAAGGGGCCTACTGAAAGTCTGGGAGGCCGTGGTACACCTGTGTCAGAAAAGCAAAGCATGCTGGTGCCTGCTCAGACACTGCAGATCATCTGTGCCTGCTGTTAAATAGTCAGGAAGGTTTCTGGCACGCTGGAAGCTTGTGACACCTGGCACTCTACCAAATAATTCGTGGTCTTATTTTGAGAAGTAGTACGAGCTGAGGGCCATTCTCAAACCGTTGCCTGGGTGCAAACATTTTGTTCTGAAGAATAGGAGAGTTTAATAATATTGATTCAGGCTATTTCTTATCAAGTGAATGATCTGGAGAAAATTAAATTTTACTAGCACAGACTTAGTCTCTTTGTGTATTGTGTCACCTGTGTAATTCCTAAGCTTTGCAAGACTGAGTGCATCCTGTTGCCCTTAATGATGTCTCCATTTGAGAACCTTTTACAGAGGCTGAAAATGTCTTTCCAGAAAAAATGCAAGTAGGAATGGAGCCATAGTTCTTACATGCTCTTTGCTGTACTGAATCTCCTTCCCAAACACTAATATGATCAATTAGTGATAAATGTCATGAGGGGATGAAGTGGATACTTTTCTACTAGACATACAATTGAGAAAAGCAATTTATTTCAGTCCTCCACCCAAGTGGCACAGAAGGATGGAATTCTGTATACCTCATAGATAGACAACACTTCCTTTAAATGAGTATCTTGAATTTGTGTTCTGCATGAACCATAAAGTTTATATATTTCTTTGTGTACACCAATATCCATGTTTATTTTCAAATCACTGACCAAGAAAAAATCGTTTCTGTTACCCCCAAAGTAATTTGTTCTCTATATTGCCCATTTTAGCAAAACTTCAAATTATGTGAAGACTTGGCTACCACTGATGGTTTGGAAAGTTCTGGTTTTGGACTCCAGGGAATCCATCTGGTGTTGCTGCTAATTTATTTATTAATGCTTTACTCACAACAGGGACTAAATATTTAAAGTTTGTGACCTGCTCTATCTCCAGCAGCTTGAAGCTTTTAATTCTATTATTATTTTTCCACATACTGCAGAAAAAGAAAGCACACTTTAAAATAGTTTTTCTCTCTCCTTTTTGCCCCTCTGTGGTTCTCCAAAAGGTTAGGTTTGACAATAGGAATATAGTCACAGATACTCTAGGCAACAAATGAGAAATGTTCTTTTGTGACCTTAATGTTGGCAAGTGATAATAACCAGTGAACCATGAAATACTGCTGCAATATTGTTCATGACTTTTCTGTTTTCTAAGATTAATTTTATGTTCTGAAAAAAACTGACAATCATTTATTATTCCGTTTTACATACCTTCCACCGGGAAGCAAATATGAAAAGCTTAATTTTCTAGTCCGCTTGCAGCATGGTTCCTAGACAAGAATCATATATATATATATATATATGTATATATTCTTTGGTTAATAAAATACATAAAATAGTAAATGTATAAAATACAACCCTTTTGTTTAGCCCTGGTCAGAAATGTCTGGGTTAGCATAGAGTCAGCTAATGTTTAAAAGTAGGAACTACTGTTGTTTCCTAGGGGTTAAATAGTTATAGTACTAATTATTAATACACTACAGGTGTGAACTATGCAAGAATATTTATTTTTGAGCTACTGTTTTCTGAGAACGTATCATGCTTTCCTAAAGAAGTATTTTTCCTTTTCTCTTTAAAATGTAGCAAACAGGAATTTAGCCACCAAAACCTTCTTGCTGTCAGCAATTTCTATTCCACAAGTAGATTAGAATAACATTTTCATCAGAGGATGCATATATAATTCTCATTTTAAGCCTAGTTCACCTTTCCATGTAAACCATTATCTTTCTCTCCATAGCCTGTTGGTAAGCAAACAATTTTAGGGCTTGATAGTGCAAGTCTTCCTCATCTTGAGTAGCACTTACCCATTCCAGTGCTTCTATTGACTTCAGTAATATTGCTGCTCTGAAATACATCAGGTGAGTAAAGCCAGGAAAAAGAAAAGCCTTTAATTTCAAGGTCAAATGGATGAGGGGAAGTAGATAGCAATATTTTTAAAGTCAGTGTGGTCTGTGATTTTTTTCTTCAAAACATGCATGTGGCTATGCATTAGAATTTAATAATTTAACTAATTAAGGGCTGGATTCTCAGATAAGATGAATGTAAATAATTTTTATTAATGTTATATTTCTCAGTAAGGTATTTCAAGAAGCTATCACTGGTCAGGGATTGTTTATCTTGGAGTGGGGTCTATTGTGAATGTGATGTGTATCCCTTTTTTCTGGAGCACTAAAGAGTATCTAAATCTTGGGGCATAAAATTACATTCTAGATCTTTTATTTGGTCATCTCAGCTAATGAAGGCTCATTTTAAGAAAGGGTGAATGAATTCAAAAGCAAATTTCTACACTTCTGAATATCAGACCAGAGCTAGTGGAATTACTTCAGGAGAGGATTAGGTGCCTGGCATCAAGGACTTCCAGCAATAAAAATGCTGATCTATCTACATTTGAATTAAGGGCCAAAGAGCAGGGGCTATGGTGCCTCTGTAAGGAGCACTGTGCTCCCAGTGTCTCTCACACTGACAGGTATTAACTGGTAGATCAAATAATCACTAACAGTTCTGGAGTCTTAAAACAAACAGATTAAAAGGAAATCCTCTGTGCTAATATTCTGATAAGTAGCCTAAACTCTGATGTGATGTTCTGTACCATGGCTCAGTTGGGTTCCAGCTGTTCACACATCGCAGGCTGTTGTTTCCTGGTTTAACAGTAATGCCCTTTCTGGAGTGCTCTGATTAGATAATTGTTAAAAGCAAGAGTGAAATGTTAGATTCACCACTATTAGTTATCAAAGTCTTGGCTGTCAGGAATTAGATACAGTGCTACTAGATGTGCAATAAATAGTGTTTGTGTTAAGAGTCAGAGATTACTTTTGTTCAAGACATCTCTGCTCATTATATCTCTACTTGAGGAGCTTTCTTGAAGATTCACAGTAAAGCCCAAGCTAAGAGTAAATATAAAGCCAGCATCCTTGTGGGATTTAAAACAAATAGAAGATAAAGGACTTTTTTTTTTTTCTATCTACTGAAATGGCCACAACTTGAAGTGGATAATTTACTGAATTGCATTTCATTTCCTTGTAATATAGTACATGACATAAAAGCAAGATTAGGTGCTGGGATTCAGAAGCAATGAAACAGAAGTCTGTGGGTGCTCAGTGGATATTTATACACTTCTTTAAAACATGTTTTACCCAAGTAAATTCAAAAGGAGGCTATAGGCAGTTATTCAGAAAACAGTTTTATGGTGTGATCATGGATTATGCAATCACAACATGCAGTGGTTATATGTGAACTACTCAAGTTTTACTATGTAATTCAGTAAGTCTTCACAGTGGAGGTGTATACAAGAGAGACCAGTAAATGTATTTCCTGTATGGAGAATAAAGAATTTCACCTTAAAGCTATGAAAATTGACATTGATAAAAGTACATTGCACAGACAGTTTTGGAGGCTGAGAGCTCCGTAAAAGAGATATATTAATCAAAAATAAGGGAGGGAAGGATTTGCTTATCTATTTACATTTTCCAATTCATATTAAGATAATGTTCTTTGTTTCTGTATCTTGTGACAATTTATGTTGCCACAGGACGTGTGCAGAATGGGACCATCTGCCTCAAGGGAAACTTTCAGGTTAAAGTCATGGGTGTAGATTTATCTCAAAGTGTTTAAATCTTCAGGTATTAAATATCTCCAGTAAATTAAAACCTGTTCTGGGCCCCATGTCCATTTAGGGGTGGGTTTAGCCCTTCAGCTACTGAATCCTTTGGACACTGAAGCTTTCATCCTGCAATGCTATATGAGAGCCATCCACATCCTGTCCTCCAACTCATAGATTTCAGCAGGAATTTTGGAATTATTTAATTGCAAGAAATAACAACCTTCAGTTGTAAGATATTCAAAATATACACAGATACCATTTAAATGTTTGTGGATGGAAAATAAGAAGATTGTGAATAAGTATATCAAAGAAAATATAGTACCACTTTGGTTTGAAATTCTGTTTCTTTGTTCCTGATAGTAACCTGTTCTGCACTGCATGTTCTCTATATGAAAACTCCCACCCCTAGCAAACAGGAGATGAAAACTAATTTAAGGATAGTTTTCTTGCTCAAATTTTAATGATTCATATAGATTTTTTCTCGTATATAAGGAAGTTGTTTGAGACCTGAGCAAAAAGTGAAGTAAAATCAGGAAATTATTACATTTCCTCAGCTAGTGGTCTTTTCTTTTTCTTTGTCCTAGGAAGAAAGAAGCTATATTTTGCTGGAAATAACCAGATTTCTCTGAGTGGCAAATGAAACTTGTTTGTCACAGCAGAGGGCAGAGCTGAAGGTCAGAGCAGAAACTCTGGCTGCTGTGACACATTTTCATGAGCTGGATCATCTCTCTGTGATTGACAAAGCTGACACTTGCAAGAAAGGGATTGAAGGTGAAGGGGCAGCAGAATTCCTCATGGTTCTGGGGAGGGGGGAAAGGTAAAAAGGGACTGATAGTAAGGCCCTCTAAGCATGAATTTAACATCATAAAAAATAAATATCTGGCTAAGTGGCAGAGTCCAAGGTTGAGCCCTTAGAGGGGCAGGTAAAGGAACTGATGCTTTCCAGTGGACTTTAATCATCTGCTGCCCCAATGGCTTTCTCTGCCACCTGTTGAGGTTCAGGGCATTTGTTGCAATGGAAATACAAGGGAATTAAAGAGTTTTGTGGCATCTGGGAAGGAAAGAGGAATTTTTGCCTTTAAAACAATTATATATTAAGAGATATTGCAATCAGGCTTGCCAGAAGATAAGAATTTTGTAGCAGTATGAAATGAACTTCCAGTGTACCCTGAAATCATCAATCACAGTCTTGAATGGTCAGTTTCTTTGTGTTTCTTTGATTTCAACATAGATTTTAATTTCTCCTTCTGGTGATACATCTTCCTGCCATAAATTTATCTCCATGTTTTTCTCACAGCTTCAGCCCATTCTATACTGGGGAGAGAATCAGCAGAATTCTCTTGTTTCAGCATCATCATTCAGGCTTTTTTTCCCTACATGCCAGTTTTCTATGCAAGCTGGAGAAATATGGTCTAGTATAAATTACTAAATGTTTGATGAATATCTGTTTGTAAAAGCATGCTTGTCTCATGGTCTGCAGAAATGCATGCAGGCACAAAGGTGGGAGAAGGTGTAAGCACAATGAAGGACAGAATTAGAGCTCAAAATTATCTCACACACACACACACTCACATGTGCATTTGCTAGGTTTCACTTCCAGTTCCTTCTTTCCATGACCTCATTTGCTGACAGACAACAGCTATGCCCCTTTTACCACAAGCATCAACTCTGAAGTGTGTGGCCTTACCTGTCACTGCTACTCTTTCCTTCAGGAAGGAGAGCTGTGTCTTCTTCCAGATCTCTCAGTTTCATCACTCTCAAATATAATTACTACCCCCCTATCATTTCTATGAAAACTATTAATCACTTTCAATCTTACATTTTTGGCTTTTTAAAGATACCAAGGAAGAATTACAGAGTTCTGCAGAGGGAGGAAGATACTGTTCTCTTCCATGTGAAATCTTTTTCTGTAGTATAACTTGGATGAGTTTGCCTACTGTATCTTCAGTCCTGTTTGAGCAATTCTCTGGAACAGGGACTATTAGAGAAGACTGCATTTTCAGAGTGTTGGGGGATATTTTTGAGATCCACCTGGCTGGAGGGGCTGAGGATTGGGAGTGAAGACTGACACTATTTTCAATGTCTGTGAGTAGTTCCATGCAGTCAGTGGGCTCCAAGGTCTCTGACATGTTGGCTCCTACAGTTGAGTGAGGAGCTTCTTGAACTCAACTTACACATCCTTTTCCCTTCAGGGAGGTTTGGTTCAGGCCAGTGCACTTTTCAGCTTGATTCCTTTCATGATTATTCTCTAGTTTTTCTTGTTATTCTCATCTCATTTTTTGTCAGTGCTGTTTATCATTATTTATGAGCTCTAAGAAACAGCAATTTCAGCAAAATAAGACAAACTTCTAAGACTTGGAGCCGGCTGTCTGGTGCAAATTCAGTTGGGAAATATGCCACTGCTCTTCACCAATCTCAAAAACTCCCCCTGTAAATCTTAATAAGACCTCAAATTTGGCAAGGAGGGAGAACCTTGGGAGAGCTTTAATGACTTGACAGCACTAAACATGTAGAGGACAAGTAGGATGCTTTGTCTCCAGACGTGTAAAATGTAAAGCATTAAGGAGTCTTGTCAAGTTGCAGACTTTATACACTATAAATAAGGATAATGAGGCATTAAAAACAGAAGTGGAGAACTTCAAAACTGTTTATCATCAAGACAAATATTTTTTGTATCATTAAACTAAAATTTCAGAGAATGAAAATAGATCAGAAAATCTACAAGTCATATGATTGCAATAAGGGGAGGAAAAGCCAGGACTTTGTTGTTAGATTTACTTATATTTTGGTTTTGCAGGGATAAGGGTAAACTTCTGCCTTATGAAAGAACTCAAGATTTGCATGCATAACAGAGATTATTTTTTGTTTTGCACTTGTCAATTTACTTTCTCAAACATTATAGATAACAATATCACCTGTGTGCTTCCCCAGTGAATTCCCTTTTTATTACTTTTTATTTTTTAATGATTTCATAAGGGCCTTGTTTTGTCATCATTTAGCCTTTTTGTCAAAATACTTATGTATGTTTCTCAAACAGCTTCCCTTTGCAACTCTGCTTCTTCATTGCAATTGCGATAGCCATAAAATGGAATTTTCTAAAACTGGAGAACAAGCTGATATGCTTCATCCAGCAGAGCTGCAGGCTATTTTTCATGATTGCACATATATTGTGTTGATTATGATGAATCCAAACGATTTTTAAATAGGAAGCAAAAAGGGGGGAGAGGGGGAAATATTCTGCCTTCTGCCACCCGGCAGAAGCTCATGAAAGAGATGAATATGTCTTATGAAATTGTTACTACTCTGACTTATACTGAGGTGGGTAAGCATTTTCTCTCTTTTACTGGGCAATTGATTTGAAATTTTCTTTAAAAATTGTAAATAATGTATTTGTTTTGCAAAATATTGAACATTTTAAAGCATGTTGCTATTTCTGTATATTCAAATAGCTTATTATGGAAAATTACTGCACTGTAGCTACTGCAAGTGTAGCTTATTAAACAGCACTCGCCATTCTGAGCTGTCCTCTTATAATGGCTCAGTAAGGCAGGAGCATGTGCACCACTGCATCAGAAACAAAAGGGAAAAGATGTTATTTAGCAAACTAGAGGTAGAATAAATGAAAGAAGAGCGATCTCATGGCTTTCAAGACAAGGACATTTCTATTTCTTAAAGGGATTGAGGCATTTGCTTGTACTTAATTTCCTTTGGGATTATCATTACAAGCAATTTATGCAGATCCCACAGACAAACAATTGTGTAACCTCAGAGCCTTGTGGTCTTTTTGTTGGTGGTGTTTTGTGTCCACAGCCTTGGCCACAGCAAGCAAGGCTGGCTGCAAGCTACAGCAGCATGTAACATATCCTAATGTCCTGGGGTTCAGAGAACATTATTATGGAACAGAATTCAGCTGTCAAAACTGCTACTTATTATTCCTCATCAGATTGTTTAATTTCTCCAGCCTCCATTTGCTGCAGCTAGCATTTAGCAAGAAAGATTTCCCACTGTCACTAGCCTTCAAGAGAACTTTGTATGAGGAATCAACTGGTGGTTGCTGAAGAAGCAGGACCCAAAGAAGATACTGAGAATTTAAATTTCTGGAAAGAGTTTTTAAAATAGATCTCATTTACACTGAATAACCTCAACATTAAACATGACTCAGCTTTTAAAGTGATTCCATTAAATTACATTAAATTCAATAGCTAACATCCTTTCTGAGAATAAAAATGTATTAGTTTTAATTAGCTCTCTGCCAAAAGTGAAATAAAATAAATAGAAACAAGTCGACTTTTATTCTTCCTAGGAGTGTTCGCAAATGCACATCAGCTAATCCACTTTCAAGTCACACTTTTGGTTAAGTCAGGTTCATTTTCCTGATTGCCCCTATTTAGACAGGTCTTTGGAAATGGGCTCCAGTTGCAAACCTCAGGTTAGGATGTGAATATAAATCAGTGAACTCTAAGCCTGCTATTGGGATCCTGCCTGGGTCAGACCAACATAGCTTTGCCCAGTTAACCTCTTTTACCCTTCAGCAATGCCTCTAGCATCATTTTACTGTTATTAATGCTGCCCCTTTCTTCAACTTTTTTAGCAAAAAAGACATTGGGCTCTTCTGAGGTAAAGCCCAGCTGTGGCTAATAGCAGGGCTAGTGGCACTGCTGCTGAGGAAAATAGCAGTCACAGCAAGAAACACAGATAAAATTGACACTGAGACTCTGACACAGTAAAGATTAGCTTCCAGTGAAAATTACTCCCTCGTGTAAACCAACAGCAAGACCATCAGAGGGATTGTGCCACCAGCATCTCCCCCATGGAAAGAGAAACCAGGGGGTTTTATTAATTTTTTTTTTTTTTTTTTTTTTTTTTTTTTTTTTTTTTTTGGGGGGGGGGAAGGGAAGCTGATAGCCTCCCTCCACCTCCCAGAGGTTCAAATCTGACATTTTAAATGCTTGTTTTCATTGCACCAGACACATCTGGCAAATGCACATCAGTAGTGGCAGCAGCACCTTGCTCTGTCTCAGAAAGATCTCTGCACTTTCTGACAGGTGAATTTCATGCCCTGGGAGTGCCTGTTGCCAGTCTGTGAGCCAAGACACTGCCCTGCCTACACTCAGTCCTGGCTCAGCTTTTGCTCCCTGTGTGCAGCATGCCAAAGGCAGAGTTTTCCAACAGAAGAAACTGTCTGAAGGACTCCTAGGACCCGGATCAAAGAGAGGTCTGAGGCTGGTTGTGCAAGCGTGGGGATGGGGATGGGCAAGAAGCAGCATGAGGATCCATCTCAGCTTGGAAAGGGAAACAGCTGGATGGTACAAGGGGATTTTGTGTCTCCCTGAGAAACAGAGCAAGGGGCATTGCTGCTGGGCATCTGAGGAATTTCTAGACTTCTAGTGTAAAAGGGGATTTGATTCCCATTTCTGGCTTGCAAGAATTCAGGTTGAAAAGGTAATAGATGACTTCAGGCCAAAGCTATTCTCTCCAGAGATAATGCAGGCTGAGCTCAGACAGAGATCTCTTCCCATCCTAAATTCTGCTCAACTGCAACCAGTTCCTTTGACCAAGTGTAGACTTCTTGAACAGACTATCAGACTAACCCCCTAACAGTGCTGTTTGTCCTCAGTTGATACAAAAGGGGTGTGGGATGACTAACTTACATCCAGGCACAGGCACTGCAGGCGAGGTGACTCATACTGCCTCTCATTAACTCCAGAGACTTGAAAAGATCTAAACCAATTCCCAAATTTGCCCTGAGGACAAGAATAACAGTGGTGACTCCTGTGGGATCACACACATGATTGGGGTTACACAATATAGCACTACCTACCCCCAGGATTGCAGCCCTGTGTGTGGAAAGTCTACACACATATCCATATGAATGACAGGTGGGAATAGCTCTAAACTGAAAGAGAGCAGGTCTGAATTTAAAACTGGGAAGAAATTCTTTACTGTGAAGATTCTGAGGCACTGGCACAGAATGCCCAGAGAAGCTGTGGATGCCCTATACCTGGGGCTCCATCAATGTCAGTTTTGACTGGGCTTTGAGCAGCCTGGTCTAGTGAAGGTCCCTTACAGCCTAAATCACTCTATGATTCTATGAGTAAAGGTCTTTTCCAACCAAAAAAATTCTATGATTCTATGGTATTTTAATATTTCATGTGAAGAGAGCCTCTGGGCTCTGCTTGTGCTGCACTCTTGAGCTCTGTTTGATGACAATACAGGCCAGACCCGTGATGTCACCACTGTAACTCCTTCATTTTCCTTACATAAATGCTGCTCTAGATCAATGTCAGATGTTCTTTTGTGATGAGCATCTTTATTTGTCCCAATGTGCCTGTTTCATGGTTGCAATTCTGAAAAAGAATAAGGAACTGCATGAGAATTGAGGTTATTATGACTATGAGAAGCTTGTAATAGAGTCTGAAAAATTTGTAATCATTAATTCCTGTTCTGATGACCCAGAAGCTGAAACTTTTAAAAATAAATCACAGTTTTGTAGCTGATACATTTTGATGCTAATAGTAAATGTCATTCCAGCTCAAAATAAAAAACACAATAGGATTTTGCAAACCTGTCCAAATATCTTTGTATTACAATAATATACATAACTGCTTTCAGGGAAAGAATTAATGTGGTTTAGTCTCTGGAGCCTACAGCATGGCCTAGTCAGGTTGGATGATATACATAAATAGTGCAGATACATAAATGCATGCACAGTTATTGACATGTTACTTGCTTGCTCTCAGGGGCAAGGTAACTGGGTTTTGACACTAATCTTTTTTTTATTTTTTTTCTCAAGAAAGAGTCTAATTACATGTTTTTTATTCAGTTCATTGGTGGATGTACTATTAAATTTCCGATTCCTTTCATACAGTCTCTCAATTTAATCTTATTCCACTATGCATTACATATTGTCATGAAGATGAGTTTGCTTTTGCTGCTGTTGTTTGCTTCACTGGATTTAGCCCTCTGAATTTCATACCAAGAGTTACAGAAATTATGGGAGCAGAAGCTGATTTCAAGAATACATGAGCAAAAATATATCACATAATTGCACTGATTAAAAAAAAATGTAAAGCAAAACTAAAAGAAATTTGAGAGATTTTCCTAGATAAAATGCTATAAACTAGGATGAAAATTGCTGTTTAATCTGTAAGAATACTACTTAAAGTTTCTTTTTGAATTTGAAAAATAAAAGGAATTTTTCTTGTATTTTAGGCTTTCAAGCTTTCAATACTTGGACTTTGACAGATTTAAAAGCAAGATTTGTGCAGACGGACCAGATATTTTTAAGTAAGTTCTGAAATTCAGGATGATCTTGTGCTTTACTTACTAAATCCTCACTGCTCAGCATAGCTTCTGTTCTGTTATAAATTTCCTATGCAGAAGTAATTTAATATTTTTCTGCTTCTCTCTTTTTTTTCTGCTTTTTTTTTAAGTACAGAGACAAAACTTATTTCTCACCTTCTTTTTAAGTCTTCAGTTCTTCTGGAGAAAACCTGAAAAGATGGTTTCTGTTCCCTCCACAAAGACTGAAAAAATCAAAATTAATTTGAATTGATCCCCCAAATATAATTTTCTAGGTCTCATTTTTCTCTTATCAGTTCAGACTCCACATATCTTAATTCTTCTCTGGCAGCCAAATGTACCTTCTCTTTCTTACCTAATTCTGTGAGGAAGACTGGGATAACAGACAAAGCATAATGAGTTGGATTTCTTTGCATTTCTCTCTTCAGAAAGATTTATAGTTCAGTACTCTTCCTCTCAGAGAGCAGCTGAATTTGCCTTTTCCCACACCATACANTTTCTCTTATCAGTTCAGACTCCACATATCTTAATTCTTCTCTGGCAGCCAAATGTACCTTCTCTTTCTTACCTAATTCTGTGAGGAAGACTGGGACAACAGACTAAAGAGTAGGATTTCTTTGCATTTCTCTCTTCAGAAAGATTTATAGTTCAGTACTCTTCCTCTCAGAGAGCAGCTGAATTTGCCTGTTCCCACACCATACATACTTATTTTGCACTTATTGGAGTGTTTTCCACAAGGAAATGAAATAATGTTTTTCATGGCACCAGTTTTGTGAAAAACTATACATATATGTATATATATTTATAAAATTGACTTAAACTAAAATCTAAGAGTTTTTCATGTTAGCTGTGATACTAAACACATGCAGACATTAATCTGGTTACTGTTTGTTTTGAATTTGCTCTGTGAGAATAAACTTTTGACAGTAGCTGTTACTTCTTCCTGGCTCAGTGATTTAACATGTCAGGAATTGCTTGTTTAAGAACCTGAGTTCTTAGCTACCTGGAACTGATCATACCTTGGAATAAGACTTCCTTTCCTGAGAGAAGCACAAAGTAAACCAAACAATTGAGTTGAAATGTAGGGTAAGTTAAACAATGATTTTTATTTTTTTTAATAAAATGGCTGCAATATGCTGCCTTGCTCTCCTGTGGTTTATCGAGTGTGTGTCCTGAAGGAGGAGGCAGATATGAAAGTGGCACTGAAATCCCAGGTTAGGAGTAGTGAAGGTAGGGGTGGTTTATGATTGGTAGTTCTCATATCCAAGCTCTAATTCTTGGGGAAAAAAAATTATCCATATGTACTTTCTACCAAAACCAAACCTCATTTCAGAGGTCAGACTGTATTTTTATTCAAATCCATTTTTTTCGGATGAACTCACATGTTTAAGCATATTTCCAGTGCCCACAAAAATTTCCTAAGCTTTCACTTTATACCTTAATCAATTTCTAAGTCTTCTCCAAAGGGTTAATGANAAAACAAACAAACAAAAAACCCCTTTACAAACAAGAAGAACAAAGTTTTTCGTGTCTTAAAAAAAAAAAAAAAAAAAAAAAAAAAGAATTTTACAGCCGGGAAATAAAAACTATCACTGAACATGAATGCAAAGTGGGAAGTTAATATTCAACTACTAAGAAATCATTTTCCTGTTGTAAGTGAAGGACTCTATGAGGAGTGGTAGGGCATAGTTCAAACCTTGGCACATAACCTTTTCTGCACTGAAAATATACATTTCATACAAATAGACATTTTGAGAACTCATCTTTAAACACTATGAGAGCAAGATGTGAACCTCACTCTTGATGGAGAACATGCACAATGAGATCTAATTAACTTTGGGATGATGGTAGTTTTGGACTGCTGGGATTGAGGGACAGTGCAATAACAATACAATAACAATACCAGCCAACCCTTGTGAGTGGCTCTCAGGGGAGATTTTGGCTTATCATTTTGAGGATTTGAGCAGCAAGAAAAGAAAAATACACAGTGCTAGCTATGGTCATTATTCAGTACCACTATCAGCATAGAAATTCCCTTTCATTCATTTTGAAGTAGTTCTTATTCTTCTTTAAAACTGGTTTCTCATGAGAGAGAGGAAGATCAAGGGCTTGACTTCTAGAAAGATGTGCACATAATTTCTGGAATAAAAAGGCCATCCATTTGAGCACTTTATGCAGGCATGGCCATATGGTTGCATTGTCAGCATGGTGAACTGCACCTGGAACTGCAAGAAGCCTGTGCCCAGCTGCCCTACACGTCCATGGGCAACATGTGTATTTGTATTCATCAATAAGAGAACAGTGTGCATAGCTGTAAAAACTGTGAGTGTATATTTATAATGTCTATGTTGGTATTTCTGAATTATGGCTCCTGTCTCACCTTTAGGCCTCTTTAGATGTATTAGCAATAAGATTTGAGCCCTAGCTGACTTGCAGCTATGTCAGAAGGTGTACAAAAATGTCAAACACCAACTTGTGTATAAAACTACCTGATAAACTGTCCTCATTTTTTTGGCCTTCTTTTCTGTCATAGTAATTAGATCTTTGAAATTAGATTAACCATTCTTAAACAGAGTTAATGTTTATTTCCAGATTTACCCAGCTCTTTACTGCAGAATTAAAGCTTAACTTGAATGACAGAGGATTTTACCTGGCAAAGTTTCTCAGAAAACTTCCATCAACACTGAGATCATTGCTTAGACTATGGATTTTCTCTCTGAAATTATACAGCTGTATACCAGTCCATTCCAATAACTCAGATGTGTGAGCACTAAGTTGTGAAGCAGACAATCAATATCTCAGAGGCAAAAATGAGAATCCCTAACAGTGTTTCTGAGGTGTTAAAAAGAGATTTTCTTTGATGGCATACATGTTGTTCTACAGATAAAGTGTTGATATCTCTTCACTTGTACTTAAGGTTTGTAGGCTGTCTTCCATCCATGCTTTCCTGCAAATTCAACTGAAAAAGATAAAGAACAATTTTGTTGTCCTAACCATGTATCACTGCACTCAAAGATTTGCATGTATTGAACTTCTAAGCCCAAATATCCAAAGGAGTGGGCCAAATCTGGTATAGTATCCAAATGTAAAATTGTCATTCTACAGTCTCTTTTTTTATTGAAAAGTAGATACTGAAACATAAATATGTAGAAACCAGGGATATTTTTTTTTGTCCTGGAATAGATCAGCAATGAAGTAAAAAAGAAAAGGAATCTGATTTTTGCCTGAGGTCCCATTTACTTTGGGGAAATGAAGTTATCCTTGTTGCCAAGTAGTTAATTTTGCTGTTTAATTAATCTAAAACCTAAAACCTAGTGTATATGTCTATTTTTATATAATTACTAGACACCCTCAAGTTTTTCCCAAAGTCTTCTCTAGATGCCTAAATGCATGTGCTACTCATAGGAGTTTCAGTGTTGTTTCCACATAGATCACTCAACAGCATTGAACCCAACTTGGAAGCTCAGAGCCTCTCATTGATAGCTTTTTTTCCATATGTCAAATTGATCCATTGAGTTGGTTTTCTGTAACCTTGCCATTTTCTAAAAATACAGCACATTCCAGCTGCTGAGAGCAAAATCCCAGTCCCAGTGGAGTTAATTTTTGTCTTTTTAACAGCCTATTGTAAGAGACTGTATCAAAGGCTTCCAGGAGGTTCCAGTAAACTATTTTAACTGGCTCTTCTTCAGTGACTCTTTTGTTAATGCAATAAAAGAGTTCTAGTATATATAGGGCAAGACTCGCTTTTCTCCAAACTGTATTAATCCCTGCTAACTGCTGTTCATGTGTGCAGTTTGGTTACTCTATCTAGCTTTAATTAGTATTTCAGCTATTTTACCAGGTACCCAGGAAAATCTATGCTGACTGCAATTGCTAGAATCTATTCTTCTTTCGATCTAGGTACATCATTTACTACTTCCCAGTCTTCTGCAATAGAGCTGATTTTAATGAGCAACTGCTTGTGCTTAGTGTATCCAAAGACAATACTTTGTGTTTACTTCAGCTATTCCCTGCCCCCTGGAGAGACTTAATCTTCACTTACATCGGAATGAATATGAATGTGACTGATTAAGTGGACAATTAGTGCTGTTTATGAAATTATTTTCCAAGTGCTTGCAGTTCCTAACCCAGGGTCAGGTTCTGCTTTGGGGTACTAAAGGTCTCTTTGCAAGGACAGTTGGTCTGACATTTAAGGCCACGCTCAGACCTGGAAGCCTGGGTGTTGCCAGCTCTGGTAAGGACTTTCTGTGTGATCTTTGGTGAGTCCCTTCATCCTGCCACATCTCCATTCTCTTACAAGCACTTATTTTACCAACGTGCTGCCAACCCCTCTGCTTAGAAGGGTTCATGGGAGACTCTGTCTCCCTTTCTGGACAGCTTGTCCACGCTCAGAGCTGCTGTTCCTGCAGCAGGGGAGAGCTTAAATTGGAATGCATTTTGTTTAGGGTGGTATTTTATGAGTTTGGTCCAACCTTAACCTAAGCTTGGTGAAAACATGGAGTCACTACCAACACGTTAGAGTTGAAAAAGGTTTTCACTTACACAGCTCTTGTGACAATTTGCCTCTAGCACCATTTCTGGAGATTCTCAATATGTTAATTCTGTTTCAGTTTTCTGCATGAAGCATTTCCTTTCTTACACAAAACAAGTCCTCTAGGTCACATAAACACCAGATTGATTGACACAGGGACCTCACCTCATGATAATGAAGAAATCATCAACGCCAATTCAAATTCAGATTTTCATCTCAATCTTTGGATAAGATGAAAACAACAACATTAATTGATTTGGCAGTGAGATTTTTTTCAGGCAATGAGAGGGGGAAGTGCCAGTGAGTTTTAGTTATAAAGGTTAGAAGATAAACTGAACAACAATAAAGTAAAATTATAAAGAGCTCTAAAGACAAAGTACAATCCTTACTGAATCTGCCTTTACTGCTTTCTACCTAACATTTTATATACTCTAGAGAGAAGATTTAACTAGACTGTTAAAAACCTATGTAAATACTCCCACAAACTCTCCTTTTTATGTAAAGCACCTTTCCATGCTCATAACACAAATAGGATTTTCCATGTATACCTTCCGTGCAAAGTTTGCTAAAGATTTGCTCGTATTTTATTCAAATGTTGAGTATGTTTGTTCCAGCCTTTTCCCCTGTGAGTTCTAATGATTTTTATTTTCTCAGTGCAATACCTATAATAGTGCATTGGTCTCATGAAAGCAGGGGAGGGTTGAGCAGCTGAAAACTCTCTTTTCTAGTTCTAAGGGCAGCGTGCCTGGGAAGGTCATTTCTGCAACCTACCTGTGGGTCAGCAGATGGCACTCTCGCAGGCAGGATACCGAGTTAGAAACCCTATTTGTAAAAAGGGAAAGGAATATATAACTGTCTTTACACTTCTGTGTTTTTGTTATCTCACCAGGTCACACCATTCTGTTGCCATATTTTTGATACTGACTCACAAATTTATTTTCCAGCTTCTGGTCTTGCTCTCTGTTCAAATCAGTGTGTCTTTTACATATGTTTCTAAGTCTATGACTTTCACATCTCCTTTTAACTTTCTTCCCTTTACTTGAAACTTAATATTTTTCAAATTAAATTGAAGGCTTATTTTACTCCATTTTTTGCCTCTGACTCAGAATGCTATTTTGCCTTCTTTGTCTCATTTCAAATGGGTGTTAAAGCTGGACTTTTTCCTTTCTTTTCCTCCTCATTCTTTTTTTTTTTTTTCCTGGTTCCTCTCTTTATCAGAACTGCACAAAAGCTCACATCAGGTTGAGTTTTGAGTAGCAAAACCTCTCCAGTGACTTCTCTCAAGCCAGACTGAATGCAGAACTGGGTGCCCAGTGGTTCAATAGGTGATGGCAGAAAAAGGCCAGTCCTGTCAGACGAGCTTGGAATTGGAATTTCTTGTTCAAGAGCAGCAATGTGTCTAGCAACAGGCATCTAGAGGGACTGTCTGTAGCAATGTACCTGACTGGGTCTGGGGTGGAGTGAATTTTCTTCCTAGAAGCACATAGAGTGCTGTGCTTTGTCTTTGTGACTAAAACTGTGTTGATAACACGCCAATGATTTTTTGGCTATTGCTGAACAGTGCTTGCTCAGCATTGAGGCTTTCTGTTTTTCCTGCTCTGCCTTCCCAGCAAGCAGGCAGGGAGTGCACAAGAAGCTCCCCTCCAACACCGCAGATTTGTCAGGTCTGTCTCTCTCATATCCTTTTGCTGGATTATATCAATTGTGGTCCTTACATTCTCACTCTGACCAGGGTGGGACACACTCTTCTGTGTATTCCAGGTGATTTTCTCCCACCTTCCCCACACCATTAAAGTGATTCCTGTTCAGTGGCATCTTTCTTGATGCCCATATTTCCCCATAAGTGTCCCTGTGCCGTTCTTCCACGTTGTCCTCCATTTGTGGAGCAGGCTTTGGTTGGTCACTTCTTTCCTGCCTCTCAAACAGTCTGTCAGTCTTCATCTTTGCTTTGACAGGTCTTCTCTGCAGTGATAAATTTCCCCCATTAGAAATTAGTGCAGAGCCTGCAATTCAATGTAATTGTATGCAGACAAGGCATCATCTTCTACAGGAGTCTGAGCCATTTCCCCTTCAATGGCTGTTTCCTTACATTTTCAAAGCAATAAATGTAATTTAGTCTGTGTGACTCCTATCAGCTGCAAAGAGTTAAATCCACATGTAAATCTTTGAAAATCTGGGGGTGCCTTGCCAAGTCTTAGATTATCTATCACTCTAATCAGCCTGATAAATCTGATTACACATCTTTCAAATAAATAATGATGGGTTTAAGTTTGCCTGAAGCTTTTGCTGTTTTTCAATCTGTATCTATCAGCTGAAATTTCATGTGCATTCAGCAATTGTTATTCTGTTGTTGGGAAATCTGATATTGCTGGCTGCAATAACATTCATTTGAATGCCATGGGTGTAAAAGATTCTTTGTTTCTCATGCAGAGCTGTTAAATTTTAAGATAGCATTAGCTGAAATATTGTCATTATTAAGAGAAGTTTTATATTTGATTTTTTTTTCTTATTCTCATTCTAAACAGGTTCTGGAAACATTTTAGGTTTAAGTTAAGGTAGCACTTTAAAAATTGATGACACTATGGAAAAGAAATTATCATCACCTAAAAGTCATATTTGAAGCTGGCTAAATTATAAAATTACTTGAAGTCATGATTTTCCCACTTTTTTTTTTTTCAAATTACCAAGTTTGAGTTAATTCAGATTAAGCTGTTTCATCTGTAACTCCTGTATGTGTCCAGAGATGAGGTGTGTGAAATAATCTGCAAGCATCTGTACACATCTGTACTTAGACATGACTTTTAGACATGTCCATTTACAGAATCACTGCTCTAATGTTTTTAATTTTACATTCAAAACCAAGAGCATCCACCTTTCTGGTACTATTACCATAGCACTTTATAAACAATATTGATATCACTGGCATGACAGAGACATATGTTTCACAATCTTGTTATGTTTAGTAAGTGAAACAGAATTCAACCTTTGCCACATTAGAGCCTGGCCCCACAAAAAAAGTTCCAAAACTTTTCATTATTGCACATATTTATGCAGTACCCAACTCTGGGGACATAGAGGTGGGAGGAGAATGCCATTACCATGATGTGCAATGGGAGAGTGAGAGTCACGAGGGTGTCATGTATGTCAGGCACTGAGGAACTGGCTTCTTCAAATGAAGACTGTTCTTGTTTTGCACCCAGAACTGGCAATCCTGGGAAGAATTTGGGCCTCTGATTGTCTGTCTCATCCAACTGGCATCATAAATTGTTTAGTGAAAAGATGCCTCTTGCTAGTAGTATTGTCAAGCTGCAGAGCAACTGAGAACAGTCACTAGGAGTGCACAAAGAATTCCTGATGAGATGCATAACTAGTGACAGTCTTGGCTGGGGCCTTTATGTGTTATAAAATTTATAAATGTTATTATAAAAGGTGAAGTCAATGAGAATCTCAGTATTTACAAGGAGCTCTGAATCACACCTGCAGACAGCAGATCTGCAGAGCAGCTCACCAGTGCTGCAGTCAGGGGAAAGCAGGCACTAAATCAGTGACACAACATTGTTCTGTAGTGCATGATATTGTCAGAAGCATAAAGCTCTTATATAAAATGTAAATGTGGTGCCTGGAGACCCATTATTAATAAAGAGCAACAGTCATTTATATTTTTGAGATATCAGAGGTATTGACTCTAACAGTCTGGGTAAAATCCAAACTGGCAAATACTTATCTGAGGCATACAAAGCATTCCTAATGAAATGCAAAGCTGATAGCAATTCAAGTTTTTCAGTACTTTATTACAGACATCAATATAAGCTTATCTGAGTGGAGTAAGTACACATACTTTCAAGTAAAATTAGACGTCATATCCCGAGAAGGTGGAAGAAACAGTGAATCCATCTGCCTCGCTGAGTGAAAGTGATCACATTTTATAGATAAGCCTTTCATGTTGAAAGGATGTGGAAATTCATGTTCATATAGGCATTTGTATTGTATTTCCCCTAAAATGCTTAACAATAAAAATATGTGAATTTGGGCAAGATAGAGAAGGTATTGGGGGAGAGCAATATAATTTAAAAATAGGATAATATACATTTTGATTTTTAATTAGATTTCACACATCTTTTGAAGGTGCCATATTCTCCATATAACTTTCCTCCACAAGTTTCACATTCTCTAAATCTTTCCATTACTTTCTGGGAAACTATCTATTGTGGCAACCAGAATGGATTTAGATGTCCAGATAAACTGTAATCTAGGTCTGCCTAACCTCAAAAGCTGAAAACCTAACAACACCTTCATTTTAGAGCATTAATTTCTCCCAGGAGCCTAAGCACAGTCACCAGTGTATACTCAGAAATAAACCAAATAAGACCTAGATATTTATCTGACATTTAAAAACCACTGGTAGTCAGGAACTGAGGATGGGAAGGCCCCACTGAATTTTCCAAGAAAGATCATATCAAACCTAAACAGCCCAGTGTCTGTATTTTCTATACAGATGAGAGTAACTTTATTCAAACAAGAAAAAACACATTCGAGGCTCACCTCAACCTGAGCTGATACAGACCCTCAGATTATATTTTCCAGGAGACAGTCCTAACTTCAGTAGATAAGATTTATACTGCATTAAGTGCAAGATTTCTGAAATCTGGGAGACAATTGTTATGGAGGACCCAGTGAGATGATGACTCCCCAAGATTTGTTCTCAGAAGAAAAACTTTCCATTTTTTTTCAGTTCTTTCCTCTTTGACAAATATTACCCAGCCTTTGTTTGACCTTCATCACAGATGTAATTTGTTAGCATTTATAGCAACGCAGATGGGTCTGCCAATCTTTCAGAGAAACTTTGTCATTCTGCATTTTGCAAGGGCTGAAAGGCTTTTGGAAATTAGAAATGTCACCTACAATGTCAAGTTGAGTTAAGTGTCCTTTTGTGCTCATTCTCACTTAGTCATTTAGCCTTGGAGCTTTCGCTCTCTGCTGTCCTTCTGCAGCTGTAGTGGTGCTCACGTTGACAGGGAGGAATGACAAGATACATAAAGGATGAGCCCAACGAGGTTCTGAAGGCAAACAGAAGACCAATGCTTGCAGAGACAGCAGCAAGGGCTTTGAAATAATCTGATTCACAGAAGGGTTTCAAGGGAGGAAAATCTGTGTGTGCAGGGAATATGTTGAAATGGTTGTGGTGCTGACAGTCTGAATAGCCCAGGGAAGAAAATGAAATTTATGAGTCATTGAACATCCCAGGTGAGTTCTGGTGATTTGCTGATCAGCACAGCTGTTCCCACATGCTTAAGGCACTGTTCTCCCACTCAGTGCTTGCTCTCTGCATTTTCTATGTAGTATCTCCCCGATACTTCTTAAGGTTAACAAATTCATAAGCAGTGATATGGTTGCAAAGGCAACCAAGACCTCAGGGGTTGGATTGACAGGGCTCCAGAAATTCAAGTAAGAGGGTTAGTGAGTGATAAATCTAAATAAGTGCAGGTAGACAAAGAAGCATTCTTATTTTAGTTTTATTAATGACATAATGAGATAAGAAAATAAGTCTAGATCTGTACTGGGTTTTGAGTACAGAGATTTTGCAAGCCCACATTCTAACCTTGGTTTTGAATCTCTGGAGATCTGTGATCATGTCTGGACAATGAGAAAACTCCAAGGCAAGGGAAGTCAGAGAGCTTGGCCCTGTGCTGTCCTTCAGGGCAAGCCAAAAGGTCACTCTTTCTGCTGTGAGTGAAAGTCGAGTGTGTCAAAACTACTTCTGTTGCCAGAGTACTCTTTGGTTTCTGAAGAGGTTAGGAATCACACCATCATTCTGGAGTGGTTTGTTGTGTCTGGCCTCAGTGAAGAACCAGAAACATACATAATTTCTACTGAAAACCCAGAGTGCTTAAATATTCATATCATATACATTTTTAATGTAGAGATCAATTTACTGAATTTAAGTTCAGTGAAAGACATGCTCCTCACTGGGAAAAGCTGAATATCCACAAAAGAGAGAGGTGGAGGCTTTTACATGTCATTGGGAAAAGGGCTTGTTTTTGGCAAAATGTAAGAGGCAGCCCCCAGTGTAACAAAGAGCCATTTATCCCCATGCTGAAAGGAAACAACATTTTCTCTAAATAAGGTGATGGAAAGTTAGTCTCCTATATAGGGGGAAAAAAGAAAGAAGGAAAAAAGGCATTTTGGGTTAAAAGTTTCAAACTGTTTTGTCCTTCACAAGTGTCTTCAAGATTAGGCATGGAAGATTCTTGCTTTTCCACTACAACACCTGGAGATAAAGGAGGAAAGTCATAGGGTACAAAAAGAAAAATCTGTGTTTTGAGAATGGAATCCTTCCCTTTTATGTCCCCCATGTAACTGCCTACCCCTGGATGTACCCGAAGGTCCCTAGAAGTCAGTGGAGATAAACAGGCCCATCTAAGTGCTGAATTATCACACTAAGACAGGATGAATTTCACTTCAGAAGTGCAGCTCTCTCCTGACTTATCTGTAAGAGAGCTCCAGTTGGTTTGTTTAGATACAGTAATGGGATTGGCTCACTAAAATTTACATTAGACATGTAAATTTTGGAATCTCTGTGCAGACATGTAGGTCAACACTGAACACAGGTGTCAATTACATGCAAGGGTCCAAGGCTCCAATTGTGGTCAGCAGAAGTCTAATCAGTGCAGCTCCTGGAGTGTGGAGGTAAGTTCACATCACTCTAAAGCAGGTGTGATTCAATTGCTCACAGGGCAGTGCCTGCTGCAGCCCCAGCTGTGCCTTTCCACCTTACAGCAGGCTGGTTCTGCCCAGCATCTTCTGCAGATCCTGTGTGGTATCTGTCAGCTGAATAAGGATGTCTTGGACACAACAGAACACCTCCAGTAACACTGCAGGTCTGGTTTTGTACAGCTGACCTCTTCCCCCAGTTTCTGGCAGGCTGAAACCTACTGAGCAGCTGTCCATAAAGCACAGGAGGAGGTGAGGCCACAAGTGTCCTTCTAGGCACCTTCATTTAGGTGTCCTTAACCCTATACTGAATTCTTGCTCTGTGCTTGCTCAGCTGAATCCCATCATGAGAACTTGTTCTAGGTATTTTGTCCTCAAGTCCTGGTTTCACAAAAAACATCCTGGAAGTTTTGGAATGCTTCAGTAGAGATTAAAACCCATAAAACTCCATGAAATCCAGCTTTAGGTCTGTGAGTTTTGGAGCCAGACAGAGCTTTGTGACAGTGCAGGTAAGCCCTCACTGCTGGACCTGTTTACCTAGATCCCAGGAAGGGGTCTGCTCATGTAAATCATATTTTGCACTTTAGTAGATGAGCAGGCAGAGTTGATATAGATGGAAAGGTGGTCAAAATTACAGTGTCATTTAGGTAGGAAACGGGGCCAGAAAATGTCTGTTTCTGTGATCGCTCTTCAGAGTGAAGGTGCTGGCATTTATGGAGCTTTATTGACAAAAGAGATTTTCCCTGAGGCAGAGCCCTGACCCTTCTGCCACAAGTGTCTGTGCCCTAGGAGTGCACAGTGTCAGTACTGGCACAACAGGAACCAGAACTATCAGAAAACTCACCTACTATTCATTAAAGAGCCACTGAATGCAGGAAGTTCTGGGAAGGTGAGCTCCATATGATTTAGTATTTTTCTGTTCTTTCTCAGGAAAAAGAAAAATAAATCCCATCATCTTTAGTTTTCCTTGGGGAGACAGAAACATTCTCTTAATCACAGGGTTTCCCTTTATCTTAGAAAGAAAATATTAGGAAAGCTACTTTGCTGCTGCTGCTTCATCTGTATCTGCCCTGTCTTCTGTACTGTACATCTGAGCTCTAAATTTGCTTAGAAACATATACATACATAAGTAATGCAAAAAAAGACAGTAACATGACTGAAAGCTGGAACACAGACAAGACAATTGGTTTCACTGTATCTTTGTCTGCTAAGGTGCATTAATCTTGCAAAAGCAAAATGATATTAATGGCAATTTGAAAGAAAGAAGTAGGTTACTCTCAGACTGATTTATTTCTCTGGGCAGCTTCACTGTGTGCTGGTGCATTTACAGCTACAGTCCAAGGACAGTAATGTATGCAATTGCTGCAAGCCAGGTAGCCAGACACATTTTCAGGCTTGATAGACAAATGTCCATTTTGCCATGACTTCTTTTTTTCAAAATAGTTTCTTTTTATTTTCAACATCTGTTGACAGAACCCTAAATATAGGAATTATGCTAAGTTTTTGCTCTGACTACAACCCTTTTGTGATATGATCTATTGCAGAAATATGAAGCTGAAATTGGATCAGGAAACCATACTTGCAATTGTGAGCTATCAAAACGATGTAGTGTTGTTACACAGTATAGTTTCAGAAAATATAGTGACAAAAAAGATTGCTGTGGCTATTTTTAAGTTGTGGGAATTTAAAAGTAGAGGCTTGCAAGGCTTCTTTTTTCCAATATTGCAATTTGAGATTTTATGTTGACCAAAGAAAATATATTTAATGAGAATGAAAAAAAAAGGTACTTTTTAGAAGAATAACTTATAAGAACAGTTATTTAGGCTAGAATATCAATAGTCAGAGTTATTTTTCTTCTGAGTCAAAGATTCTGAAATGGACAGTGCATACTTTGCCAATGTTCAGCACTGTAATGGAACCATTAGAGTAAATCACTACATTTGCTTCCCTGAGTACCCATGTAAATGATTGTGTTAAAGTCTCGTCCATCAGCTCGACAATATTCATTATGAAAATGTGTGTTTCTGCTCCAACCCACATAAAAGGAGGTCTGATGAAGGAGATTTTGTGGAGTTCTGTGCTGACAGATCTCATAGCAGGACTGACATGTGTAACTGAAGGGGGCAAATTATCACTGGAATCAGAAATTGGCAGTAATATGTTTCCAAAAGCAGGGTTGACTAGGTCTAAGCCACTACTTGTTTACCTGTGCATAGATCTATTTTCTTTTCCAATGCTCCAAGCCTATAGTCACAGCAAGAGCTCACAAAGAGCTATTTCAGTCTGTCCTGAAATCTTGGTGCTTAAAAGAATGTGATGTTCTATGTACATGAAAATTCAGTTTAAATATAGCTAAAGCTATAATGAAAATCATCAAAGAAATGTAAAGTTCCCCATAGAGTCACTCTTAAGATAAAAATCATGCTAAAATTTAGTCAAGACCTGCATTCCTAATAAACCAGAATGTCATTTCGCAGTAGAATAAGTAAAATAGAACAGTTTTTAATCCAATTTACATTTGAAAGAACATGTGTTAGATCTGCTCTTAAAACTTGGCCCATTCCCACTCAAAATGCTCACCAGTCTGTTACAAATTGTCTCAACACCACATTCCATGTTTTACTTTGTGTAACTACAAGGTCTGGGTAAAGTCTAGTCAGGATTTTCCAGTTCTCCAAGTATCCAAATCTTCTCCTGGGAAGCAGAGGCTGCAGGGAAGCATTCCCCAGGTCAGCCTTTGGGCTGTGAAAATACACTCTCACTCTCCCAGTTGAAGAACTCCTCCTTAGAAGATTCTGCATTAATGTCTACCTGGACAATGCAGGAAGAAGCTGAAAGTACAGCAAAAGGCTCAAGTTTAAAATTCTGGTCTGGTGTGAATACTTCTTTTGGACAACAAAATGACCTTGCTTTAGATTAGATGAGATTAGATGGGCTGAGCTAACGAC
The DNA here is from genome assembly GCA_013398075.1 of Notiomystis cincta. NCBI lineage: Eukaryota > Metazoa > Chordata > Aves > Passeriformes > Notiomystidae > Notiomystis > Notiomystis cincta. The sequence continues at coordinate 246,627 of VZRX01022237.1, read as the reverse complement.
AAAAAAAGGAAGTACACACATTGAAAAAGAAAAGGAATTCTCAAAGGCATTTGTAATTTGACAGAGACGTATTTCACCATGGCATTTCTTCCTGTAGTCCACTCACTTTGGGCCAGGATTTTGCACCATGCACTGAAAATGCTGTTTCCAAATTTCTGGTTGTCGGACACCAAAGTATTAGGGCTACTGATAAAAGAAAAAGATATTTAATTATCCTACCACACATTCTAAGGAACATGAACTTGAAAGAAAAGACAGCATAGTCTCTTCCATAATAACTTCATTAAATGAAAATAGGACTTCAGGGAGGACATTCTTCATGGTAAGGAAAGTTATGACAATATGGTCTGGAGACAATTGCAAAAGTGTGTTGCAACAGTTGAAGGAGAAGGAAAGGAGATATTGGTCCTCATAAAATCTAAGTACTCTTAGTTTTCTGCCCCTTGGTTTTCCTTAACCATATATTAAACCAAGCATATTTTTATCAGTTGCAGAAGCTGTGCTCTAAAAAAACCCCAAAAATAATAAAGCAAATATCTCACTTTTAATTCCCTAGTTTAGCAGTATGATTTTTTAAGACATGCATATAACCTCCTCATTTTTGCAATGCTAACTGAAAGGGGAAAAGAGACAGGAACCTGGTTTATTCTGGAAACAGCAGGTAGTTTGATCTATTTTTACTGCAGATCATTTCCCAGGACACTGTGATTCTTATATTTTTAATCAAATGTGTGAATCGAAAACTGTGGTGTGACCTTTGGAAAAGACACTGCAGGACATCAGCTGAAGCTGTGAATAGTTTAAGTGCAAACAGGAAGTTGACTCAGTTGTTCTCTAACAAAAGACTGCAGTAATTTATGGAGTAGGAGTTGCAGTTTCAAAACATTTTTAATTGCTGCATTTGATCTGATATGCAGTATTGTGTGACAACAGCTAAGAATGAAATGTCAGTGCCCATGTTTCAGCATAAATTTATACAGTGTGAAAGCAAAGAACCCTGTTGATTCCAGCTTTTCTTTCTCTAAGTATTTCAGATTTCCCTGAATTACTTTCAGGTTAAATGGGGAGTGAAGAGTTTATTATTATTAAGTCTACTTATGATGAAAAGAAAATTTAATGTATAGGTGAAATAAATGAGAAGGTATTTAACAGTGACCTATGTATCTAGGAAAAGTCTTTCATAAATGGAGCACTTTCAGGACAAAAATATATTAATACTTATTCTCTTTGCTTTTAGTTGATTATTATGGTAACTTAACCCTAAGAAAACTTCCAGAAGTTTCCCTTACATGAGTGAAGTTACCCATGTACTTATAAAAATATCCCCTTTGTAATATTTTATAAGACATTATTATAAGAAAAAAACCCCAACAACACAGGACTACAATTATGGACTCAAAGTCTCCTCAATATTTATAGAACATAAAACTATTTCTACAGCATACCTTTAAAAGTCTCACTTATTTACTTCCATAGAGGACAATATACCATATCAGCAGGTCCATGCTGCCTCTTGGCAGTGTCTGTGGTATGTACTGTGAGCATCCAAGTCTTCCCAGAAACCATGACAATAAAGCATAAATCCTCTGTGAACAAACTCCTGCATGATTTCCAGAGATATCCACTGATTTTTAATGGGATCAGAAATATATAACCCAACTGATAATTTTTATGCAGTAAAATAGATATGCCAGACAATAGATATGCTATTAAAAAAGAAATTGATTCTGTCCCCAAATGTGTTATCATTTTCTTAAACAAGGAGGGAATTTTGAAGATAGCTGTCATTAATTATAGGAAAGATTATTACTTCTCTGTGGCTAGACAAACTTTTATGTTCTTACATCAATCAGGAGCTATGTTTCGATAGGACCACCAGAAAATGCATGTGAACATCAAATATGTGAGTATTTAGGTACTGATGCATACTTCTCATTCTCAGGTTTCCCAGAGGAGCATGAATCAGTTAAGTTTTTCCTTATTTTTCCTGATGTCTTTTACAAAGAATGGCTTTTTGGGAAAAAAATCATGCTTTTCTTTACCATAAATGTTTGGTCCTGTGTTATCAGTAAGTAAATAACAGGAGCTTAGGCAAGAAATTTTTCCAATTGGAACACTTGCAGTGTAACACTATAGTTAGGACAAAAAGCTTTTATACCTGTGTAGAAATTGCTTAGCTTTCAGTGGGCAAATTTTACTTGGAATGCATTTTTCAGAATTAAAGATCCTTTTCATAGATATTCTACTAACATTTAAAAGAGTTCATTGCTCATTTTTTTGGTACCCTATTTTAAAGTTTGTTTGAAATCTACAGTTTTGCCTGACAGTGTTTTGCAATTAATAAATCTGGAAAGCTTTATCTTTTCATTATGGTGTATTCTATCATCAAAACATCTAATTTCAGAAATATCTGTTTAAAATCTTAACAAATCAGTTAAAAATACTGCAAGCTATTTACATACAGTAGTATCAACATGAAGTTTGTTTTAGAACCTCTTTCATATGAAAATTCTGTAGTGACAAGAAACTCATAAGATAAATTTTTGACAACAGTTTCAGACATTTTCAGATTTGGATAAAGGATTTTTAGTAATTTGTTCTGTACTTGGTCTTAAGGAAAGAACTGGCAGTCATATTGGACACTTTCTGCAAGGAGAAAAAGACAGTGAAGAAAACTGACAGCTGGAAAAATGAGATGAACTACTAAGTAATTTTCATCTCGTAAATAATTGTCATGATGCTGAGAAAAGGATTTTCTCCAGATGAATAAATACTAAACAATACACCTGCATTTTTTCCATGAAAAAGCCACAGTAATAATTGAATGTGTTGTCAGTAGCCAGGATTCTCATTTTCATGATCCTGGCTGCAGTGAGAATTTTAATAAATGAAATGAACTAAAGAAAGAAATGCAAAATGCAGACCCAAGCCTTTGACTGTCCCTTCTTTTTAAAGAGATCACTGCCAACCAAAGATTATTGTTCATGCTGTTAGGGAAATTCTCATGACTTGTGGCTTAAGACTGCTTCTCAAAAGTTGCATGGAACAATAGAAATGAGAATTTTCAGAGCAAGTAATCATAAGACCAAAACTTCTGTAAAACTCACTGACAAAATATACATGGAGTGCAGTAGGGCATAGTCAGTCCCCATCATAATGGATGTTTTTCTGTTCTTTTTTTTGACTTGAAGAGTTCAAAATCAGAAGATAGATAATTTAATTGAAGTATCATACTAGGGAAGGAATACCAATTTTCCACCTGAGATTTCCAAATCAGGTTGAAATTCCTTCTGTATAGATGCTGTTACAATTATGGATAGACCAAATTATCTCAGAACCTTGCTTATTCTTCAATTCTTGTCTTTCTTCCTTGTTTTTATTCTTTCCCTCACATCTTGATCATCTTTTTCTGCCCTAAATTCTTTGCCTTCTAGGTAAAGCACTCTGAGATACCAGATAAAAAATCAGAATTTCTCAGTTAGAAGGAAGGATCTGTTCAGAAAAGCCATCTACACTTCCATTGTTGAATTCTGATAAGGTCTGATACTGAAAAAAAAGGTAAGGTCAGCCTAAGGTCAAAAGCCATTTTTGGTGGTCACAGAAGTTTGTATTCTTTAATCCTTTAAAGTTAGCAAAGACCACATAATAGGACATGCTAAACATATTGGAATCGCCTGGACATTTTCCCAGTGAAATTAATTTCCATGTGATTTCATTTTCAGAGAAGTGGTTTACCAGTCTAAATCCCCAGTTTAGCTCTTCCTGAGTTATGGACTTCAGAACCCACATGTCTGGGGGAGGTTCCCCAAACTTGTGTCAATGGGCTCCCCTCATGCAGAGTCAGGAGCCCTCAAGCCCCAGGTGCTTTTGCTGGAGCAGAGGTTCCTGAGTTACTCTTCTGCCTCTGTGCTTGTGATGTCTGGAGTCTGAAGTAGCTCTGTTTGAGGTGTGGATTTCCTACAGCCAGAGTGTTCCCTGACTCTGAAATACTCAACTCTATTTAACTTGCCAAAACCTTTCACAAGCTGTGAAAGATCAGTTAACATTTTTGGAACAAGAGAGAGACCAGGAATAGCTGAAAAGTGTAAGTTCAAGGTTGAATTTAGAGAGCAATACCGTGGAAGGCTGATTATCTTTTAAACAAGCAAATAAATAGATAAAAACAAAGCACAAACCCCCAACAAAACAGAAAGCCAAAACCTAAACACCACACAAAAAAAGGAGAAAACGACAATCTTTTTTCATTATAAAATGTGATACATTAAAAAAAAAAAAAAAGAAAGAAAAGTCTCAAAGTCTCACTGGACAGACAGAAATTCCATGTTTCAACCATTTCAAGAGCATAGTATTCACCAATGAAATAGGCTCTTTCTGAATAATAGTGTGTGACTGGGAAAAGAGAGGGCTGCTTCTGTGTGCAGTCAGATTTACCACATTAAGTCCTCAAGCGCCTCCCATCACAGGGAGATCCTGCTGCTTTGTTAGACACTATAGAATTGGAAAAGAGGACTTTAAGGTATCTTCTGACAGTTGCCTGGGCCATTGAATCCCTTAGTGAAATACCTTTTCAAAGAATATCTCTATCTCTCCTACTGTTCCTAAATGTTTTGTTTACATTAGGAAATTTATAATACTGACATTTAACATTTGGCAGTGAAATATAATGTTCTTTAGGTTAATTACCCTTCCTACACACAGTGACAAGTACTATAAGATATTGTCTGTAGAACAGCTGAGACATTTTCTGGGGGTTTTCAAAACCCTAAATGTCCTATGAGATGTGAACAACACAGTGTGGGAAATGCTTTATGGCAGTATAGAATGATGTGTTTAATTAAGTGTTGTATACATACACTCTGCACTCCCTCAGCCCCATTACAGCCTGTTCCTCACCACTGAATGTGCTTTTTACATTAAAAGAGATTCAGCACTTGCAGAACAACTTCAAGCAGTCAATGACTTATGGACTGGATCCTGCTCCATTGAAATAATTGGAGTGACTTCCATTGACTTCAACAGGAATTGGATCATGGCCCTCAGCAAGCAATTTCAGCTCAGCAAACCTGCACAGATTGAAGAAAGGTTCCTGAAGCATGTGAAAGTCTCAAAGCTGAAGATTTGTTAAGAAAGCTTTCTGAATCACTCTGAATAAGTAAGGAGTCTGAGTATATGAACCTTTTCTGAACAAACCCCTTAAATTCATTCAAGGAATAATGCCAAATAAAGAAGAATAAAAAGGCAAATATTGAAATATGCAGTGGAACAAGTCATGATGCTAACTTTTATTTTGTTTTTCTTTTTACAATAAAACATGATTTCTAGATTTTTGTCAAAAAATCTCATAGAAACTTAAAATAATCACTGAAAGATGAGTCTCCGTACTGTATAGTTTTAGAAACAGAAATGAAGGATTTAGCCAGCCCAAAAATGCAGCCCTTAGACAGAAATGAGAGGGGAACAACTACTGATTGTATGTTCTGAGGGTCTCAAGTAGGCCTTCCCTCCCCTTGCTGACTGCCCTTCCTCTTGTGGCTCCTTCATGTTTATTTTGCATTCTTTCTTTATGCAGCTTTCAACTGCAACTGATTCTGCAACTGCAAGTTAGTCTGACATCCAAGGTAAACCAGAAATTATTTAAAAGTTGCTACATGATCAGCATTTCTGTTTAGCTTCCTTTCTACCCCTAGGAGTATATAAATGTATTTGACCCATTCCTGTGTACTGACTCCCTCTGTCTTCTAAAGCAGATGCTGGGGCAGCCCATGCTCAGTTTTACACTGGTCCTTTTTTGTGGCACACAGTGTACACATGATCCAGACCTACTGCTGGAAATGCTTTCCTGCTTTCACTTAATTCCTCTTGTTTTATTGTCAAGTAGATCTGTGAAAGAAAGAAAACAAATGTTAAATGTCCTCAGAAAACCAGACTATTTGTACATGATGACAATCCCATTTTAAATCATGATTACTGTCTTTGAACAAGAAACACGGAGAAAGGTAAATATATTACAAGTCTTACTTATCAGAAATACCTAAATAGTATAGCACATTGCAAAATGATTTAATAAAAGACTGTTGCTCCAACTTTAGGAAAATGATTCAGCACTGAAGCACTTCACTGGAAAACCGAAACAATTGTTCACAGGTTGGCACAAATTTGGAAATGTATTTTTTTAGCCATAATGCCTGAAATAGAATTTGCTTTTTTTCCATAGTAGAGGTAAAGGAAGAAATACACAACCATCTGAATCTTTGGACAGGCTTGTGTTTTAGTATAGTGGGATTGCATTTTTACAGAAAATATTTCCTATGTGATGATCATCAAGTTCCTGAGAATGGTAGAGACTAATTGGGGGATATTTGAAGATCAGTTTAGAAAAAGAATGAGAACTGCTTTATTTATTGGACAATAACTTCCCTAAAAATCAGCTAAGTAGCTCCTAACAAAGCATCTGAGCTGCTTAAGCCTACCTCCAAAGTCAGCAGACAGTGGCATCTCAGTGGAACAGTGCCTAAATCCCATATATTAACCTAATCTGGAACTCACTGGGTGATGCTGTGCTAAACTGCTCTCTGTGATTTACGTCCAGTGTTGTATAAAACTGGTTCTTTAAGGTTTATTCTGACATTGTAGAGCTCATTAGCACTGTACAGAACAGGGTCTAGAGCCTCATGGGTTTTGTGTCTGTCCTTCATGTTTTCCTCCTCTCAGACATCTTCTCTATATGGGGATAGAAATCAAACTCAGCTCTGCTGAAGGGTGGCATGAACCAGAAGAGAGAGATTCCATTGCAATCCCTCCTGCAGCCAGTGCTCCACCTCTCCTTCTTCCAGTCACTCTCTTAAGTGGTGCTTCTTGTCACAGGGATGGGGAAGATCAGAGCCTGGCACAAGGGGGAGCAGGCAGCTGCCCCAGCCAGCTGGCTCAAGGCTCAAGGCTCATGCAAAGGACACTTCCAGTGCTTTTCCTTATCTCTCTTCTTTTCTCTGACTTATCTGAAACTGGGGTCAGATCTTACTGCCATGTCTTAGACTTGCACTCACATCATGTGGGGTCACTTCTTCAGCAAGACCCAAATCTAGAAGAAAATTATTTTTCTTCCCTTAGGAATTGGACACAAATGGGTTGTGGCAGGAGCAAGGGAAGAATAAGAGGGGCTAATAATGAAGACATGGGCAGCAAGTCAAGAAAACAGCCTTGCTGTAATATGCAGAAACACTCTTCTGGTGTTGAATGTGAAATAACTTCCTGTTGTCAAATGTAAACTTGTGACATTTGCCTCTCAAAGAGGCATGGAGAGTCACAAAGACCTCAGGCCATGCTCAGCTGCCATCCCAGGATGTTCCACCCCCTCCATTCCTGCATGCTTGATGTGCTCAGGATGTGAAAGAACAGAGGGGTCAGCCCAAATGTCTCACAGAGAGGTCCTGGAAGACCTTGCACAATTCATACATGTGTAGATCAAGTACAGACATCTTATTTTGTTTTAGGGCTTCTTGTAGACAAATAAATGTGAATTGGTCTGTAAGTTTCTCCCCATACTACTGTAAGGGTCCAGTTTTTCTCATCTGGGAAGTTGATTTTAGGTGTGTTGTACCAGGACTTCATGGGCAGCATGTTGGAATTTTTATTTCACTCAGGCTGCAGCAAAGAAGTCTATGGTCTCCATCACTCAAGACAGCAAAAGACCAATGAAACATGTTATAAAACATTGTTTCCAAAAGTAAATAAAAGTTACAGAAAATAGTGAAATCTGTCCAAACAAGGAGGCCTCCTGATAGCTTAGATGATGATTCCAATTTTCTGGTAAATTAGAAGAACAAAGATGAGAAAGCAATGGAGCAAGAGTGGCATGTAAAAAAACAGCCTTAACAGATGCATAAAAAGATGTGAAGATGGGATATTATGCCAGTTGCCATGCTTGGCAGGGATAGTTTGACAGTACTACTGGGAAGACAATAAAACAGAAAGGAAAAACAGTTTTCATTTCAACTGCCAAGCTTACCATATTTTAGGATTTTGTGGTGATGCTTTTGTATTCCTGTACTTCTGATCCTGAGAAATCAGAGAAGCAGAGAAGCAGAGTGGACAAGAGAGATGCAGGAGAAGAGTGCAACAGCAGCATTTCTGGCACCAGCTTTGGTCCTCAGGTCTGGTTACAGCATGAGTCTTGTACCCTTGGTGTAGCTCTCAACCTTGTCCTTCCTTCTCTTTAGCCCTCCCTTTCCACCTTTATCTGTTCAATTAGAATCTAGCTTATCTTGGCCAAACTTTATTTTTTTTTCTATTTTCTTAATTTTCCAGTTGGTTTTTTGTTGTTGTTTACCTTGTGACAGAACAATAATAGCAATGACTTAAGCAGCTTGACACCAGTTCAAACCTGCCAGGTTCTTGGAGTGGCTGATAAGACTTTGTGCTGTGCTTTTCCTTCTCCAGCAGCAAGGTTACAAATCAGAGTCAACAGTACAAATACAAGCCTTTTTTTTTTTTTTTTTTTTTTGGCTATTTTCCCTACTTTCTTTGCACATGTGCTTATCCTGTTTTATTTCCGAGGGAACAGGCCCACATTCCAATAAAAGAGACAACAAGCACAGCTCCAGCCATCTCAGATGCTTTTTACTTTATTATTCTCTCCCAAAGGGGAAGTTAATATCATCTTAATACTGTATAAAAAGGCACTATCAACCAGGGAATTTTCTCCATAAAAATGCTCTGCAGCTAACAGAAAGGGGAATAATGGATGCTGCTAAAATGAAAGTCTCCTTGAACACTTACATAACAAATAGATTATCTCCTTGTCTTCTGCATTTTTCATAAAAGATTTAAAAGACTTTAATACTGATCCTTTGCTGTGAGATTTAGTGGCCACATTTCTGCAACCCCATTCCCATGGAAGGTGCAGCCATTCTGAGCTCTGCAAAGAGAAATTCATGGCAGCACCTTTGCCCCCAAGTTTCTGTACTCCAGAATGCAAACAATTCCCAGAACATGTGCAATGCCACCCTGCAGCCAAATTTGTTTGGATATTTATTTTGGTTTCTAAGGGTGTTTACATTGCACATATATGCAATTTTTGCAATCTTGACACATGAATTTCTATCTTTTCAGAGGAGAAGCACAAGACCCCTTCAGGTCCCTAGCTGGGGAAGGTGTTACAGCTTGACACTGTGCTCTGCAGAATTGATTATCTCCTCTCACTGTGGGCTGGTGCAGCTGAGCAGGTCCCATTGTAGTGGCAGTTCACGGGCCAGGGAGGTTGTCAGGCATCACTGGTGTCTGTGGTGTTTCAATTCAAAGCTCTGCATTATCTCTAATGGCATAATAGCAAAGGGCTCCTTGGGATGAAGGGAAGTGAAATGTGAGGCTGTGTCACTGTCACTTGTGACAGCATGAGGTTTTCCTACTGTGCAAAAACACAGGTTATCAGCTCAAACCTGAAATACAAAATGCTGATATTTAAGAAAATGTATAATTTATACACAGAAGCTGCTGGAAAAACAGGGAAAAAAAACCCCAAACACCAAAACAGCTCTGCTTTTCTCTTGTCTAAGAGATGCAATGTATGATGACATCTCTTTTCTTCATCTTCCACTTTTTGTAAGGGCAATAGAAAACTGCACAACTTAGATTCATCAGATAAGAATTTTTCAGTGCTGAAACTCTTTCTACCAGGATATCATTCATGGAAAGCACTACTTTGTCCTTTGCACAAGGGGCCAGCAGCCCAAATTGGTAGCACAAAAATAAAACCCACAAGAGTTAAAAAGCAGTAATTTGATGTTTTTACAGGAGAGGGGGTTGTGTCACAAATGAATAAAAAATGTTTTATTCAGTCAAGCCAATCCTGTATAAGCTCTTAGTCCTGTATCCTGTCTCAAAATGGAATACTGTGTGCAAATATGATGTACATGCACAGATACATGTGTACATATGTACAAATGCAATATCTGTGAAATTGCCCACATCTGACAGCCCACACAGGCCATGATCTGCAGCTCAGGGCCTTCCATGTCCACAGGGGGATCTTCCACTGAAGTATTTTGCTGTGACAACAGCAGTCACTGGGCATTGATGATGCGATCAGTAGGCGTAAAAGGCAGGGCTGATGTGTCATACATGCAAATCAGAAAGAGAATCAAAGTAATTAAAGTAAAATCAGTGTACAGTTATATAAGTGAGCATATTTCTACAGCATTTTCTGATGGAGCTGGTGGATAGGCAAAACCATCCTTCAGATTTTATTGGAAGAAATAGGAAAATTCCAGCCAATGGCAAAAATATTCACAGACTCTACTGAACTGTAAATTTCTCTGGCTCTGTGTTGGAGAGAGATGGAGGAACATGTGACTAAACAATGTGTTGAATCAGATGCCAGGAAGAGTTCATTTTTTATGTTCTTCTCCCTTGGCCTTTTTAAATTGGGAAGGGATCCCAAAGGTACCCAGCCATGTAATCTACAGCAGAGAAATTGCTATGAGCCCCAAGACAAAGCTTAAACCACAAGATGGGAAGATGAACTCATTTCTTTCCATACTCACTGGGATATTTCTGGTCAAGCTGTGCTTCTGAAGGCAGGAGCTGTAAAGGATTCCAGGCACATGAACTGCCATCTCAATTGCTTCATAGTGACACTTGGGGATCTGGAAGCACGTGTCTCTGTGCAGGGATGCTGCTCTTTCCAGGATTGCTTCCTTTGTCATCATCTCAGTCCCTGAGAGGGCAAATTACCAGCAGGAACATGTGTTTACAGTGACAAATTGGACCAATATTATCATATTTTTAAAAAGCAAAGTTTGTGGGTTGCCAGCATGTGACCTTTCCACTTGAATTGAGTCAGTTATTTCCCAAAAAGTCAGAGAATGGAAAAGATACTTGAAATGGGGTCTTAATATTTGCTTTTAAGCTGTGAGGCCTCCTCACTTGTCTTGGCAAAGGATTCCAACCTCTCCCTCCCCCAGCATATGTGTATTTTAGGGCTGTAAAACCTCAGCATTCTTGGTAAGTGGTCTTTGCAAGTTGCTTAGAGGGAGTAATGGATTTTTGAAGTATTCTGTTTTCCTCTGCAAATCCAGGGAAGTTCCTGCTGGCAGTGTGCACAGCACATGGCTCACAGTGAGCTCTGCTCCCATGTTGGAGAGTAGCTGGAACTGAGCTGTCTGTGCTGCATGTGACCAGAAACCTCCCTATGGAGGCTGGACAAGGATTTAGCACAGCAAGCCTAAAATAATGGAACAGAGGCTTTATGGAATATAAATATGGGAAGGGCAAATTATTTACTTTCCTCTAAATTTCTACAAATTGAAAAAATGGCCCCTGCTGGATGCAAAGCTTCCCAGGCTGCAGTTTGAATACTAAGACAGACATCCACTTTTCATGGACAGTTGCCTATTTTCCTGTACTATGTATTAAACATGGGACCAAACAAATATATCACAATTCTGGGATTTTGGGGACCCCTCTGTCACTTAGCAGGTGTTGTGGTTAAGCCCCACATGGCACCTGCTCATATCCTGCTGGTGGAATGGGGGAGAGAATCAGAAGAGTAAAAGTGCAAACCCACATGGTTTGGGGTAAAGATGATTTAATAGACAAAGAAACGCCACATATTCAAGGAAAACAAAACAAGAAATCCATTCACCTCTTCCCATGGGCAGGCAGTGTCCAGGCATCCATAGAAAAGCTGGGCTCCATCTCATGCAATGGTGACTTGGGGAGAGAGACACCATCACTCTGACTGTCCCCTCTCTTCCCTTCTCCTTCCCTGAGCTCTGGCCATGATGCCATAAGGTCTGGGATATCAACTGGCTCAGCTGGAGTCAGGCTGTCTCCTCTCCCACCTATTTCTGTTTCCCCAACCTCCTCCTGGTGGAGTTATTTGAGGAACAAAAGAGCTTGACACTGCATAAACACTGCTCAGTAGTAATTAAAACATCAATTTAATATAAAACATCCTATTAAATAACAATAATTAAAACTGTGTTGTGAACAGTGTTTTCAGCACAAATCCAAACCACACTCTCATCAAAGCTACCATGAAGAAAATTAACATAATCCCAGTCAAACTCAGCACAAGAGGTTCACCCTTTCTGGGATCTCCAGATGAGTAAATCAGCAGCTGCACGTGTGGAGTTCTTTTCATGGACCCTCAGCAAAGAGGAACTCAGGAGCAATTCAGAAAGTTCACTGAGCTGGTTTAGGAGTCACTGAAAAAAGAAAAATCTTTCCAGGTATCTCAAAAGGACCAAGCTGAAATCATTGGGCTGTGAAGTGCTGGTTGGTCCTTTCAGAAACACCAGTGCTTTTCAAGGGCCTTAAGGTGAAGGCTTCTTCCTGAACTAAGCACACTTTAGCTCTTAACAGCACAAGTCCTGCCTGCTGTGCTATACACAGGTTTCTGATCCTGATATTTTGGAAATGACATAATTTATACAGAAAAGCTGGGTTAAGAAATTGTGATGTTTCCATATCTAACTAGAATCTAATTATCAAAAAAAAAAAAAAATAAAAAATTGGCAGCATCAAGGTACCCAGCTGTGAATAGCCTGTGACTCATTTTTGTAACACAGAGGATGCTTGTCCTATGTGTTTTCCATTCAAAGGGACATATTTTGTAATTGTCCAGGATTATTACAAGTCATATCATGCTGCTAGAACACCCAAATTTGATTTTGGTTTAGATTTTAAAAGGATCTTTATTTCTTTTTCTCTCCTTTTATTTTTTTTTAAGTCACATTCAAATTAATTTTAAAATATAATTGAAATGCAGAATTACACTCAACAGAGTTTCTTAGAAAATGTGGAATCCTTCTGCTCTGGTTTAGTTGCTCTCAGGAATATGATTTGAATGATAGGTTCCATATGATGAATTTAGATTGACAGTAAAGCACTGAAGTTCTATTTTATTGTGGTCAGCTCTTCTGTCCAAGTTCTGTTTAGAAGAGTAAGAAACCAGACTGTTCAGATTTTAGCAGAAGGCTCCAGTCTGTATTTTTGTATCTGCATCCATGCAGACTCCCATTCTGAAGTCTATCAAACTTGTCAGGGTTGTCTGTTTCTGCAGCTCTGATATTTCCTCTGGGAGAAGCCAACAGGAGAACATGGAGATGAGAGTATTTCCTTCTCTAATAATTTCAAATTCTAATTTGCAACAATTTAGNTATATATATATATATGTGTGTGTATTTTATTTTTAATAATTATTATCCAGTTCTTTGTTATTTCAATTTTAATTTTTTTTTACAAAGACATTTTTTATTATTCTTTCCAATTTGAAAACGTGGAATGAAAAGAGAAGAAAAGCATGAAATGTTGAATGGCTGGGAGAATTACTACTGTTTTTTAGCTCTTCATTGAAAATAGGAGAAACAAAATTAAATGAAAAGCATTTCCAACCTCAGAAAATGATAGTTTTTCAAGAAAAAAATGCACCCAGCAATCTACTAATGCAAGAAATTTCTAGATCTGTATCTGTATTTTTATTGGATTTTATTCAGATATCAATTTGCTCCATCAGTTGAAATTGCTGTCCAGTTCAGCAGCTCAGGGAAATCAGGGAATGGAAGGGAAAATGAGGATAAACCCCTCCCCAGAACACTAAGAATGTGTCATAGCACATGCTTATTTTAAAAGATCAGTCAAAGAGCAAGATGAGAAAAGTAGAAAAATTTGTTCAATCACCTTTCAAAACTTATAATGTTATGATTTCATCAAAAGTTAAAAAGTAATATGCTATTCTATTAGCAGGAAAGATCTGTATTCATGCTTGGTTACATGTCTAAGCATCCTCCTCACATTTCATCATTGGCTAAGGAAAATGTATTTTAAAAATATCCACTTAAAAAAAAATAAAAATTGATCTGCTTTCTTTCAAAATCCAAAAAGATTAAAAGATATTTTTTACTGGTTCCATTCCCAGTCTCTTTTTTACAGCACTCTTCAGCACCGTTTGTGTTCACCTAAAGCTATTAGCTAAAATAAATATTTTAGAATTACATTATCATAATGCATTCATAAAACTACCAGAGGAATTGAGTTCTAGAGTAATTTTCAGAGTGGGAATAAAAGCTCCCTGAATTAAGTATTTTTTGGAAGATACTTGATTTTTTACTCCTGAATTGTCCTTTGGTATAGCTGCATACACCAGAAAGCAATTAGTACAATGAATGGTGCCATTTTCTGTAGTTATGTGCTAAATTCAGATATTTCCTTTAGAACCTTCTGACAAGGAAATCATACTTCTAATATTTATTACCTCACAATTTTAAAGGATACTGTAGTTCTGAAATTCTAAAATATTTTTACTGGTTAAGGGGTCAGCATGCACTGGTGATGCATACTCCCATACTCATGGAATTCTCACTTCTACAATGTGCCTGTGGCATTTGTATTGAGAAGCCAAATCCTATCTCTTTACCTGAATTAAGACTATAATATTTTTATGGCCATATTTATGTTATATATATTCATACAATACTTTCATCAATACAACTTTGATCTTCTATGTGTTATTTTACTGAAAATAAAAGATAATATTCTCTTTTACAAATTTTTCCGGGAAAAAAAAAAAAAAAAGCTGTGTTTGTAAATTATAATAAAAAATTTACATTTCTATCTCAGAATAATAACTTCAGAGTAAAACAACTCCAAGCTCAGTGACACAGGAAATCTGTCCATAACATGTTTTACCTGTGACTCCCAGCTTCAGATAAAAGGACATAAAAATGCAGACATGCACTGCCCAGAGATTTAGATATTTTTAACACCTTGGTTTTCTGAAAACAAACAAAACCCCCCAGACAAATAAAAACTTGTGGAGGAATATTTCTGTATAGATAATTCTTCCTTAAAAATTCATTGGTGATGATTTCACTAGGAAAAAAATTCATGTGGAATTTTCAAATGTTTTGCCATGGACAGGGGAACAAAACAAGTCTCAGAGAGCTGATGCTGTGCTCCTGCTTGGAGTTTGTTATTATCAAAATGGTTTCTGTGGGCAAAGAGGAAACACTCCTTACTCAAAAAGCCAAGTAATTATTCATTATGTGAANTTTTTTTTAAGTCACATTCAAATTAATTTTAAAATATAATTGAAATGCAGAATTACACTCAACAGAGTTTCTTAGAAAATGTGGAATCCTTCTGCTCTGGTTTAGTTGCTCTCAGGAATATGATTTGAATGATAGGTTCCATATGATGAATTTAGATTGACAGTAAAGCACTGAAGTTCTATTTTATTGTGGTCAGCTCTTCTGTCCAAGTTCTGTTTAGAAGAGTAAGAAACCAGACTGTTCAGATTTTAGCAGAAGGCTCCAGTCTGTATTTTTGTATCTGCATCCATGCAGACTCCCATTCTGAAGTCTATCAAACTTGTCAGGGTTGTCTGTTTCTGCAGCTCTGATATTTCCTCTGGGAGAAGCCAACAGGAGAACATGGAGATGAGAGTATTTCCTTCTCTAATAATTTCAAATTCTAATTTGCAACAATTTAGTGCTGGCAATAAACAAGATATAGGTATAATGATGAAATTAAGCTTATTGTTTAGTCACATCTGTTAAATCAGCAATGATAATTCAAATCTCCAAAGATATAAACACTTGAAAACCTGACTATCAAGAGCCCTCCCTAAGGATGGAACCCTCTGGCACTGTGGCTGTGCTCTTGTACAAATTGTACAAGTGTTTATTGGGTGGTTGATGTGATGTGGGGGTTGATGATGCCTTATCTAATATCAAGTAGGCATAGACAAGTAATTTGACTTATTTAGGTTACTATGCAACCATAATGTAACCAATGCTCTCAGTCAGTGGTTGAAGTTTCAGGACACTGAATGAAATTTTAAAAAAGTATGTATTATCAATGAAACTATGAACCCAATCTTGCTAATTAATGTTTTTATTTAACCTTACAAAAAGTAGACTACTTGAAGAGTAAGGAGACCACCATGTGATTTCCAAAAGCCTCTGGGGGAAAATGGGCATAAAAAAGACAAAAAATATAGTAGACATTTATATATATATATATATGTGTGTGTATTTTATTTTTAATAATTATTATCCAGTTCTTTGTTATTTCAATTTTAATTTTTTTTTACAAAGACATTTTTTATTATTCTTTCCAATTTGAAAACGTGGAATGAAAAGAGAAGAAAAGCATGAAATGTTGAATGGCTGGGAGAATTACTACTGTTTTTTAGCTCTTCATTGAAAATAGGAGAAACAAAATTAAATGAAAAGCATTTCCAACCTCAGAAAATGATAGTTTTTCAAGAAAAAAATGCACCCAGCAATCTACTAATGCAAGAAATTTCTAGATCTGTATCTGTATTTTTATTGGATTTTATTCAGATATCAATTTGCTCCATCAGTTGAAATTGCTGTCCAGTTCAGCAGCTCAGGGAAATCAGGGAATGGAAGGGAAAATGAGGATAAACCCCTCCCCAGAACACTAAGAATGTGTCATAGCACATGCTTATTTTAAAAGATCAGTCAAAGAGCAAGATGAGAAAAGTAGAAAAATTTGTTCAATCACCTTTCAAAACTTATAATGTTATGATTTCATCAAAAGTTAAAAAGTAATATGCTATTCTATTAGCAGGAAAGGTGTGTATTCATGCTTGGTTACATGTCTAAGCATCCTCCTCACATTTCATCATTGGCTAAGGAAAATGTATTTTAAAAATATCCACTTAAAAAAAAATAAAAATTGATCTGCTTTCTTTCAAAATCCAAAAAGATTAAAAGATATTTTTTACTGGTTCCATTCCCAGTCTCTTTTTTACAGCACTCTTCAGCACCGTTTGTGTTCACCTAAAGCTATTAGCTAAAATAAATATTTTAGAATTACATTATCATAATGCATTCATAAAACTACCAGAGGAATTGAGTTCTAGAGTAATTTTCAGAGTGGGAATAAAAGCTCCCTGAATTAAGTATTTTTTGGAAGATACTTGATTTTTTACTCCTGAATTGTCCTTTGGTATAGCTGCATACACCAGAAAGCAATTAGTACAATGAATGGTGCCATTTTCTGTAGTTATGTGCTAAATTCAGATATTTCCTTTAGAACCTTCTGACAAGGAAATCATAATTCAAATATTTATTACCTCACAATTTTAAAGGATACTGTAGTTCTGAAATTCTAAAATATTTTTACTGGTTAAGGGGTCAGCATGCAAAGGTGATGCATACTCCCATACTCATGGAATTCTCACTTCTACAATGTGCCTGTGGCATTTGTATTGAGAAGCCAAATCCTATCTCTTTACCTGAATTAAGACTATAATATTTTTATGGCCATATTTATGTTATATATATTCATACAATACTTTCATCAATACAACTTTGATCTTCTATGTGTTATTTTACTGAAAATAAAAGATAATATTCTCTTTTACAAATTTTTCCGGGAAAAAAAAAAAAAAGCTGTGTTTGTAAATTATAATAAAAAATTTACATTTCTATCTCAGAATAATAACTTCAGAGTAAAACAACTCCAAGCTCAGTGACACAGGAAATCTGTCCATAACATGTTTTACCTGTGACTCCCAGCTTCAGATAAAAGGACATAAAAATGCAGACATGCACTGCCCAGAGATTTAGATATTTTTAACACCTTGGTTTTCTGAAAACAAACAAAACCCCCCAGACAAATAAAAACTTGTGGAGGAATATTTCTGTATAGATAATTCTTCCTTAAAAATTCATTGGTGATGATTTCACCAGGAAAAAAATTCATGTGGAATTTTCAAATGTTTTGCCATGGACAGGGGAACAAAACAAGTCTCAGAGAGCTGATGCTGTGCTCCTGCTTGGAGTTTGTTATTATCAAAATGGTTTCTGTGGGCAAAGAGGAAACACTCCTTACTCAAAAAGCCAAGTAATTATTCATTATGTGAATGAAATCTTAATGGCCTCATCAAGAATTAGTCTTAATTCAGATCTAATTAATATATAAAAAAGAAAGAATACCCTTATGATGAGGTCTCAATAGTAATAATAAAGTTAATACACACTTCCCAGATTCTACCACTTTTCCTGGCGTTATGATCACCCTTCCATTCCCTGCTTGGTTTTTAGCTCTGTAACCAGGATCTGCTTGCTGATATTTTTACATGTTTGCTAAAACTCTTGTACTTTTTGCTTTTTCTTTATTGGTTTGTAATTACATGTTACAACTGAATTTATTATTTATGGTGGCTTTTCTGTAAACTATATAGTATTTTTCTTTTTCTTCTTTTTTACTCCTAAGACCAACATGGTCCACCTCCAGGTCTGCATTTCTTTAATTGACAGCTGGTGGGTTGTTTATAAAGTGGGATTTCTAGTGCCAAACCCTGTGCAATTACCCTTGTATGTGTTATCCAGTACTCAAAGTCTTTGCTATCATCATGGGTCTGTAGTCCTCTATACTACATTATTAGAGTCAGAAACTCCTTGTTCTGCACAGGAAAAACTACTTGTTATTCACATTATGAAAATGTGATTCTACCATAAAATAATGAAGAACAAATCAAAGCAAATTAGACATTGCCACTTGGTCAGAAGAAAAAAGTGCCTTTACTACCATAACTTAACATTATCCCAACAAGTCCTGAAACCTTGCAAATTCAGTGGAGAATCTGTAGCTGGTTTTAGCAAAAGCAGTGCCAGATTTTTGGATTGCAAGTGTTTCCAGGTGTTTCAGGACTCAGTCTGTGTATCTCACTGTTCTTGATCAGTTTTGCCTTTTTCATACCCCCATGAAACAAGAATGCATTGTTGTTCCATTATCTCCCCTACTGAAATACTTTGTAGGTTACTTTACTTTCTAAAGGTTAAACACAAAGTCATTTGAATTAAAATTGAGTGTGATATACTCTGGTTGAGCATCTTCCCAGTTAAAATACTTTCCTACACAAAGTGAACTGAGAATTTCTCTGCCACCATATATCCTGATTGTGAAAGTTAACAATCAGCTATTCATTTCTAAGCTATGCTTTTTTGTCTTTATTTTAACATTGCCTTAAATTTGACATGAAAGGTTTTAATGAAGGTGTGAAATACTTGGCAGTTAAATCTAGCATATGCTGTAACACCTGTTAATTTCAACTGTTCATTTTAAGCTGTTACTTTATTCTTGGCATTTAGTCTAATTCATACTGTGATTCTTAGTTTAAAAGAAAAAAAAAATCCAAGCTGCTTATATATTCCCTCCTACAGCAACTTTTACTTAATATTTTGTATTTCTGCCATCTTTTTTAACATTGTGCATTTGTATGGAAAGATTGTTAAAATCAGGATTGCAATCTCATGCCACAGAAGATTAAACAACAAGATGAGAAAATATGGAAGTTAATGATTGAAGGTTCATCTTGAATTTTCATAGGAAAACTTGGATCAGCTCAAATCATTGGAGCCTTGTGGCAATCTCCATCCATTTAAATTTGATTTAAACATAGGTCTGATTTTAATGCTTAGTTATCGCTAACATAGAAATCTGACTTTCTGCATTAAAATTATAATTTTTTCAATGAGTATGTGATTAAACTAAAGTATATAAAGCATTGTCTTTATTTTAAGATGATGATGATGAGCATTGTGCTCATCTCAATGTTAATTCTGGTGGTAGTTAGAGGCAGCTGGATTAGTTGTGTCATGAAATCTGGGGCTGTTCCAGTCAAAATCAGTGAACATTCAAATAAGGTAGTGATCCAATATTCAATGCTGATTCATAAGGGTGCTTCAACTGCATTTTACAGAGTAGCCTAAATATGTATCTCTCTTCTCTGTGTATATCAAGTACCTCATTTTTCTGTGGGTATAATGCCAAAAGATGAACCACTGTTAAAATAGGCTCCATAATTACATGTGAATATGGCTGCAAGGTGACATTGTATCATACAGAATTAGCAGACCTTAAATACATAAACAGCATCATAATAGAGTCCTCCTCAAGGTCATTATCACTTTTTACATTCCACAGCTGCAACATCTAGGACATTAATAACCTGAAAATCCAGGTGTTTCTTCCCACTTCTCAGACTTCAGGGACTCGAGACATTTCCAGCTCCTTGATTAGGGGAATCAGTGAATACTAGCTGTTGAGCACTAGAGCTCAGAATGGTAACACAGAGCTACAGTATGAAGTCCTAGTAAAATAAGATTGAACAAGAACTCGTGACAATCCTTTTACTCCGAGACAAAAGCGACTCCACTCACTTTCAACATCTGTTGGAGACTGGGGTGTGGTATGTAGCCAAGGAAAGTAAACCAGCAAATATCTGTGTTTAAAGGACAGGAGGCACTGCTTCCTCAAGAAAAAAATACATTTCCTTGATGGATATACTCTCTCTTTCTCTCAGTAAGTGGCATATTGCATGTCAGGAACATTTTCTCCTTTTGATTCAGTTGGTTATTTTTTCTTTTGTAGATGGTTAATTTATGCATGAGTATGCACATATGTGTGTCTTAAATTTTCAGCTCTAGAAATATTTGCTACAGTAGAAATACTTGGCACAAGTGGAGAGACAGAGATTTGATGGATGGACCACTAAGTGGATGATGAATTGACAGGATGGTGGCACTTGAAGGGTTGCAGTCAATGGGTTGATGTCCAAGTTGGCACCCGTGATGAGTGGTGTTCCATAGGGATTGGGATTGGGACTGGCAGTTTAATATTTTGTCGTGGTGTGGACACTGGGATCAAGTGCACCCCCAGAGAGGGTGACGATGACACCGAGCTGAGTGGTGTGGTCCACACGCTGGAGGGAAGGGATGGCATCCAGAGGGACCTGCCCAGGCTTGAGAGGTGGGACTGTGCAAACCTCCTGAAGTTCAACAAAGCCACGTGCAAGGTCCTGAACCTGTGTTGGAGCAATCCCAAGCACAAAGACAGGCTGGGCAGTGAATGGGTTGAGAGCAGTCCTGAGGAGAAGGACCTGGGGGTGTAGCCTGAAGACTCAGTGTGAGCTGGCAATGCACACTCACTGCCCAGGAAGCCAAATGCATCCCAGGAGGCATCCAAAGCCACGTGGGCAGTGGGCTGAGGGAGAGGGCTGTCTTCTCCTCTGCTCCACTGTCATGAGACCCCACCTGGAGTACAGCATCCAGGTCTGGGGGCTCCAGCATAAGAAGGATGTGAACCTTTTGGGGCAAGTTCAGAGGGGGCGACAAAGATCATCTGAGGGCTGGAGCATTCAATGATCCTATGGTTTTACTCTGGGTATAACTAGTTCTGGCCTAGTACTTTTCAAAGAACTCTTTTGGAAATCAGGAGCTGCAAAAGGTTCAGTTCCATTCTGGAAACAA
This sequence comes from Notiomystis cincta, assembly GCA_013398075.1. Classification (NCBI taxonomy): domain Eukaryota; kingdom Metazoa; phylum Chordata; class Aves; order Passeriformes; family Notiomystidae; genus Notiomystis; species Notiomystis cincta. The sequence goes on along the minus strand of VZRX01022237.1, from coordinate 225,343 downwards.
AAGAAGTGCTTAAGTACTGAATGCTAACTGTTTGAAACTGTGGTTTACCATGAAAGATGAGTTTTTTGAAAATTGTGACCCTTTGATTTACCCTGAAAACTAAAAAGAAACACCAGAATGTGAAGTCCACCATGGAAATTAAATTCCTCAGATGTCCCAAGCTACCATAATGATTCCCCTTTTAAAATAACCACAATCCCAGTCTGATGATAGGTCTCACAAATCATAGTTCTCAGATTTCATTACTAATGAAATTTGTCGTCTAGGTTTGGCAGCTGTGATTGCCACGCAAATGTGAGCCACTAATTAGATTGATTGTCTATTTGATGCCTGCTGATTAGCTTATGAAAACCCTCTGTATTCCTGACTTCATGATAAAATGTTCCTGACTTCATGATTGCTGATTGATGCTCAGAAAATCTGATTACTGTCTTGAATAGCCAAGTAATAGCTCTGTCAGCTTTCCAAGGATATAGATATTCACCTGACAAGGGTGATAGGCTAGGGTCTTACATTTAGTATTTCCTCTTGTATGTTTGAAGTCCTTTTAATTGGAATATTTATGATGAGCTATGAATGGTAAATGTTTAGATAGATGTCCAAGGTCTACAGGGACACCATCAGGTGTCTACTTTCTGACTTTTGACCTAGCACAAGTCCAAGAGATTCAGGGACTACCACAAGCAAATTCTCTGATTTGCAATTACAGTAGGAAATACACCTAGTGACATTCCATTCAGCAATCAGGTTATTTATGGCAGAGAACAGAACATTACGTGAGATTTTTAAAACTATTTTCTGCAGTGAGTTCAAAGAGAAGAGGTAATGCCATATGAGGTTCAAAGACCTTGTAATCATTGTCCTAGGCTTCTGGACACTCCACAAATTTACTATTGCATGATATTTTGATCCTATACTATTCTGTGATAGTGAATATGCTACACTTGAGTAGACATTTTGTATGTGTGTCTTATGATTTCATAAGTTACTTTACCACCATTTCCTGTAACTGTGAGGGCTTATTTGATATTTAAACTTATGGAGAAAGAAGAGATTTGGTACAATGGAGGTATAAAGAAAACTGAAATCTGAAATTAGGCATACCGTTCTCACCTGAGGGTACTGAAAATGATATTTCTTTCACTGTGGCTTGGGCAAAATTTCATGTAAGATAAAATTGTGTTATATTGATATCTATATTAAAAACAAATACACTCTGATAATCATAAAATGATTGTTTAAAGCCTATAAACTTTATTACCCTTCAGAAAACAAAAATAATGGCATTGTGCTTATTACAAGTCTGATCCTGTAATATTTGGCAGAATTAATCACACCCACAAACCAGATACTGTCCCAGACAATTTCTACTCTGTAGAACAGGTGTCCTAAAAGTATTGCACACCGAGGGTGGTGGGACTGAAGGGATGAGAGTGCAGAGATAATCAACTGAGCTTCTCCCTCTGGAAATGGCTCAGTCACTGCTCCGCTATGTAAACTTGGTCAAGTTGTTTAAATATTAGTGTCTTCATTTCCCATGTGTCAAATTGGATATCCTTGGTGAAACACAACAAATGAAAGTTGCTATGTAATCACTAACAACCTTTACTGCTCTGATACTTGCCACCAGCATAATTTTGTATGGCTTCAGTGTGTCGTGAGAAAAATAGTATCTTGTTAAATGAGAGTTGCATGGTGCTTTTATGGCTTATAGAGTGTCAATGACTATTAAATTATACTAGAAGCTATACTTGGTTGATATTAGTGACATTTTCATTGACTTTATTGGATTTATTTTAAAAGCCAATAACTTCAAGAAAATGAATAAAGTAGGAAGATGATGTTATGCCTTACAATACTGTATAAACAATTATATGCAAATTAATTATCATACCAAAGATCATGCAGTTGAAGTGGTGCAACCTTTCAAATAAATCCATTGCAATAATCTTGTTAATATCAAAACACATTTCAAGTCCTTACTGTCCTTTTAACACTTTATTGTATATGTGTTATGACTATTGAATGAAAAATATGTTGATATTTGGATTTTATTATGACAGAGAGCCAGTTATGTGTAAAGCCCAAGATACTTTAAAAAGGCTGATTACATACATTGATTGATGATTGGCTTCAAAATAGTTTTCCTTCCCTAGATGGGAAAAGTGATGGTTTTGACCCAGCTCATTCAATCAAAATGTTAATGCAACAGAAAGCATGGCTGCCTGCAGATTCAACAAGCCAGGAGAGAATCTAAATTATGCCCTGTTTGTCTCTAATGCACACTTATGAATAAAATTGTCATTCATTCCCATCCTCTCTGCCAGTGCTGAGACCCAAATACATTTTTGTCCCGTTGCAGTCAAACACAGGATTCTGAAGGAAAAAAGGAACTGGTTTTAGTATTTAGTATTTCCCTTGAACTGGAATTATTTCTATCCTTTAAAATATTATTTTCTGTAAGAAGTCCAGGTAGGATAAATGCATATGATTGAAACGCCTTCTGCACACAATTTAAAAAAAAATAGCTCAAAATATATTTACAGAGTTTTCCACATGATACAAAACACTACATAAGTTACTTAAGAGTTTTCTTCAGGTCCCCTTTTCTATCCTTCCTTTCTTTACCTTTTTCCCTGTTGCTATTTACAGATGAGTTAATGTAACTGTAAATCTTGTCCTCACAGGAGCAGGAGTTTTAACTTTCCCACTGAAATATCTGTGAAGATGGAAGATAGTCTTTTAATCTAGATAGAAAGTAGAATGAAAAAGTTAGAAATGAACAGGTATATAGTAAAAGTGTCATGTATAGTAAATATTAGTGACTAACAGATTTTTAGCTTCCTACTAACACTGAGAGATGCATCAGTTATTGCCCATGTTTTTATTTGATGTCACTATTTTCTCTACTTGACCATGATTTTCCATACTTTTCCCTCCCTGTAACTTTTGTAGGTTTTTTTTCTGCACCCCACAAGAGAGTGCAAAATCAAATTAGCAGACTTTTAGGAAGAAAATTTAATTGTTCAGGCCACAGAGTCTTTAGAAGAGAATTTCATGAGTAAGTGCTTTGAGTATAACTTTTTTTCACCGATAAATATGTATTTTGAATTGCCTTTATAAACATCACCTAAATAAACCAAGTTTGGTCATCTCTTGTCTGTAAGGGAGGTAGAACATTAAAACAATTGAGGCACCCATAGGCCAACAGTGACCATAACTGGAGGTGACCACAGAGTGCTCAAGAGCCATCGCATGCTCAGAGGTTCACAGGAAGGACAAGCATGAGAGAGGAGAGATGGTGCTGACCATTCATCACAAGGAGCTGGGCTGGACAGAGAAGGAGCTGCAAGCTGAAGCTCCTACCAGCTTTCCATCCAAAATCAGTGACCCCAAAGCACCCAGTACTTCTGTCACATCACTGACTACCTGAAATTGCCCCGATTTGGGAGCTACGTGAAAACCACAGGCAGCACAAGCCACAGTTCTTGTCTCCACACTCATGGTTTAGAAATCCTTTCAGTTCAGCTAATTCAGTGAAGGCAAATCTGCCTCACAAAGAGAGCTTGAAACAGAACAAAGAGGCACAGAGATCTCCAGGAGAGAACTGCCGTATTTGGCAGAGACTGTTGACAGGAGCTAGTCAAGATTTTTCCAGTGTAACAGGTTGCCAGAAGAAAATGCCAATTTAACAACACCTAAATGATTTCAAGAATGTACCAATTTAATTTAAAACCTGGATGGGAAAATTACCAAAATGAGACATTTTGATAAGGTCAAAACATTTCATTTTGACATTTATTTTATGTTATCATTTAATATATAGTAAAAGTGAAAAAAAGATGAAGCAACTTTTTCAACTTTATCAGAACTGCAGTTTTCTACCTTAACAAAATATAAGGCTTCAGAGTAGTTGAAACAAAGTTTTCTGAAACTTTGTGCCTCACAGGAAAACCTTAGATTTTGACTTTTGTTCCCCTTTAGAAATGAAGGCACATTTAATGTCTGAATTTTGCACGCAAAGAAGTTCCATTTGGAAGACACTTCTAACATAGTGTTCACCTTTTGATCTTGTAATGTATTATTTCTGAATCAAATGAACTGTTGAACAGCTCCTGACAGCAGATGATGAGGTTGCATTAGACCTAAAGGGTAGAATTCAGTTTTTGATTAAGCTACCAAGATGTATGAGGGGCTGTCTTAAACCAAATTCCCCCAAAATGTGTGGAATTAAAATGTAAATATTCATAAATAGATAATAAGACTACTGTAGTTTGAGATTCTCAAAAAAGAAAGAATCCCATATGATTCCTGGGGTCAGTGATGAGGAGCTATATGTACCAAATTAATGATGTGGTTTGAAACACAATTAACAACAAGCAGGCATTTAATCTGGAATTGTCAGAAATTTATATAGGTGGCAGTTACCTATGCCAGGTACTTTCTTTGGCAATATTAGCTTAATTTTATAATGCGTGAGGATTTTAATTCACTTGATATATACAACAACACTAAAATTCTGAAATATTAGTAACATGCACAAGTATGCTTTCTTATAATGCAGTTAATAAACTCTGAGGTTTCAGACAGACATGACGCTTCCTTTGAAATAATTTTATTATTACATAGGAATTTTTATTTTTAATCTTATTAACATTGCAGTAGAAATTCAGGTTGTAAATCAGGTGATCAGAGTCTATAGTTCAGCACAATGGCTGCCAGTCATCATGGTGATGAGCTCCTTGGAAATTCTTGTCCATTATTTTTCTTGTTTTCACAGTGGTGGTCTGAAAGCATGGCTCTGCAATATATATCCTGCATAAACCTTCAAATCTGCAGGTGTTCCTCAAACTTGGATAAGATATAGCATCTCTTAATTCAAAAGCAGACATTTGTCGTCTTCCCTATTGTAAAATATGTTTTTTTAAAATTGTTATCCTCTGGAGGTATGTAAGGAAAGAAAGAGAAGGCAAGAGATCAAGAGGTTTTATTGTGTTTGTTTATTTGTTTGTTTGTGTCTGAACTGGGAGAGGAATGCTGCTAGATATTCTGGGTATCCACAGCACTAAGGATCAAGTAACTCTGTTGAGGGCTGTGGGTATAGCAGATGTAAGGCTATTTTTCCTCAGAAGTGCAAGTATCCAGTGAAAATCCCAGTGCCTTTTGCAGCCTGCTGGCATTCCCAGGAGACCATGGAACACTGTGTCATGTAAAACAAACCACTTCATGATTCATTTCATCCTTTCATTTCAACTAGAGGAAAATGTGCCTTCTGATTTCTCAGCAAACCATGCCCTTAAGTTCAGGTAGTCACAAAGTAATGAAAACACTTTGGTTTTTTTCTGCCAAGTTCTATCTTTGTGTTTTGTTTTGGTTTTTTCTTTTTTTTTTCACATGATTCTTGTGTGATTTATACTGCAGACAACAGAGCTGGGGTGATACATCATGTCAAATCATACAGAGATGCTCATGATGTTCAGTCACACCTCACTGGGTGCAGCACACTGTTAGGAGGAGGTATTGCATGACAAATTATGTCTATATCACTATATGTATGCATGAACAGGTAGAATTGGGGGATTCATTGATGCTTTTGAATCAGCAGCTGTTTGGGTGAACAATTTTTCCCTCTAAGGAGAGCAAAATGAACACTGAAAGGAGAAAAACCAAGAACAAAACAATGTAAAAAGTGATTCATACTCATATTTTTGGGCTGCAGACAATGTAGGATATAAGATAGACTGGAAAACAAAAAAAAAAAGATAATTTGGTTTAAGTCAATGATTCTCCTCATTAATGTTCAGCTGTGGAGTGTCACATCATGGTAGATTTATTACAGAGCTATCACTGAAACAGACCATCACATAACATCTAGTGGAAGATATCCCTGCCCATGGCAGGGGGTTGGAAGTAGATGATCTTTAAGGTCTTTTCCAACCCAAACCATTCTATGATTCTTCCTCATTACTTTCAACATTGTGTTTCTCTTCTCTTAAGCTCAGAGAGGTCCCTGACAGACATAGCTGAAGATTATATTCTCATCATTGCATATTCTTGTTAGATTTGTTTCTAATTCCTTCCTATCTACACACAAATCTCTCTCACATGACCTTCTTGAAGGAATCACCTGGTCTAGGTGGCTAAGCTGGATTCTGCTGCCTCTTGAGCTGAAAATCCACCACGAAGACAGCCACAGGCCTGGTAGCTCCCAGCAGGACATTTGGGATCATTCTTGATGAATTGGGAAAGGATGGTAGTTGACATCCATAGCAGGCTGTTCAAGTCAGCAGGTACCAGTGTTGAAAATCTGCCCTTGCACTCTATCATCAGTCTTCTCCATGTGAGACTTCAATGTAATCTGATTTAAAAAACAAACAAATAAACAAACAAAAAACCCACAAAAAACCAATCCAGTAAGCACCACATGTGGGATCTAGATGTGAATCCAGATTTTCTGAAGAAGTCAAGATGGACCCTGAGGGTACATCTCAACAAACTCCAGCAATGAAATGTAAATTCTCTGCTAATATTCCTCTGTTTGAAATTGAGGCAGTGTATGTCCCCAGAATACCAAAGGAGTGAACAAAAATGGGCAACCCTAAGGAGGGTGTTTGAGTATGGTCCTGCAGTATAGATACTCACACTGAGCAGAGAGAGGCTGATTTGGATGGTAAAGCCTGAAAACAAGCATCTCATTACCTCTGGAATGGACACATACACTTAAGAGGATTCAAAGGTCACATTTGCTGTTTTTCTGTTATTGTTTTGAAGGAAGAGAAGAAAGAGAATTTAGTGCAACTTGAAATCTTGCTGTTGAAGTCTGATACTATCTGCTGCTAGATAAAGCAAAATAAATGGACATAAACAAGGATAGAAAAGAATAACAAAGGCAAGTTCTATATCTGGGAATAATATTTGCTCCTGAGTTTGCTGTGGGAGAAGCAGGCCATGCACATTGAGGTCTGGCATGCTCACTGGGTTGCTGGGCTGTGCAGACAGGTGCTTCCTTCTAATTTGGTCCCTGGTTAGAAGCATTAGAAAAAGTGAATTTTGTTCTAAGAAAACAAGAACTATACAGTTACTATACAGTTTCTCACTGCACACACTACAGCCCAGTCTAGGATTTCATGCCTTTAGGTACCCCAAGAATTCATCACTAGTGCAGAAGGTTAGCTCAGAAAAGTACATTCAGATGACCTGATGCCAATAGAGGGCATCTAATCAGGAGAGTGGCTAAAATAATAGCAGAGGTCTTGCAGCAACACAAGGGCTGTAGTCCTCTTTGCACTGCTTCCTGCCCCAGTGCCGCACGTGAACTCACTCACCTCAGATCTGTTTGGAAGGGGAGAAAGATGAGCTGAGAAAACCCAGCGCTCAGTTCCAGTGGTTGGGAAAGCTTTCTATGCCTCAGCCTTTGCACTTGCTGCTAAGAAAAGGGGAGGACAAGCACAGTCAGTAAAGGTCAAATGCACAGCACACACTTGGAGCAGGGAGGGCTCTTTCTCTCCAGGAAAAGTAGAAGGATTTTGCTGTTAGATCAGGGAAATAATCTCTCACTTATTAAAGGGAGAGCTTGAGTCTTCTCCAGACTTCTCTTGCAAACTGAGAAGCTTTTACTGCTGTGAATTTGCATATGATCATTTGTGCTAAGGAGTTACAGGTCAGTACAGGCTGCAAACATTATTTGCTTCTTGCCCTTGAATGCCACTGGCTATTAAGGCTGCTGCACCTGAAAAGCTGACTTAGCCACTCAGGTGGACTGGCTGGTGACTTACATGTTTGGTTTCTGACAGCATTATTACCACGCAGATTGGTACTAGGATAAGGGTTAAATATAGCAGGATTGATCTCTGATCCAACTGGAAAAAGAAAGAACAAGAGATCAAAGCATCACCTATTCTAAAAACAGGAAAAAAATGGGCAGAAGAAAGAGTATCTATATACTACATGTAATAGGATTTTGAAAACGAGATACATGAATGTAAGTATAGAAATATATAGCATGTCAGGTGAAAGTAAATCTTTTTCATGAATACATAGTTAAGGACTACATTTTCTCAGACTAAAGCCTACTTCTTGTTATGTGTAAAAATGGATTTTTGTGCATAGGTGTTTACAAGCATCATTTAAGAAGTGGTTCTTGTCTTTTGTAGAGTGAGAAGTGAGATGAACTGTGACAGGCAGCATTCACAAGGAAAAAGGAGAGGTTAGAATGAAGCTGAGTTGGCGACCCTGATTTTTATTTTAGCTATCTGTACAAACGTATGAGCCCTACTAAAACAAGAAGAAAGCTAAGCTGAATTTCGAACTAGCATATGGTTCATTGTTTGCCCATCCAAATGAAGTTGGAATGCAGCTTCAACTTGTCAGATTATGTTATAGAGGACATCCAAGATTCTGTTATATTCTTATTAGCTGTCCAGAACTTAATGAGCTCAATAGAGATAGATTACTTAATAAGAGCCTCAAAGTGTATTTTTTCTGTCAGGAGATGGGGAAGTAATTTGACCGATCTTGCTGTCCAGTAATTTTTTAATCACCTAGATGTATGAAAAAAACCCTTTCCCAAGAACATCTACAGGAGTCAGTTTTTTCTGTTATATCATTTATATACCTTCAGTAATTACACTCCATTTACTGGGTCATGGGAACTGACATTTAACTTTGAAGTGAAATGAATAACAATGAATTCACTTCTGATAGTTTCCCCATTACTTTCACCTTGCAAAACTACATTGCAATTTATTTTTTGTTGTATGAATTCACCTTTTGTCTTACTAAACACCTGTATTGGGTAGAATACAAAACAAAAATCAGATAGCTAAAATGTTAGCTCTATTCTACATAGGTCACTAATATGAACTTTGAAAACCACTCATGCTCTGGTCAGGAGTGTTTCAGCTTATCAGCCTGTGAAATGGAAGACTACAAACCTGAGCTCACTCTGTGGGCCCTTCCTGAATATTGGCAGACCAATCAAATTTGCAGTTGTGGACAAAGCTGTATGTATTATGTTCTGGAATCAGAAAGTTGCATCCAAAGTTGTGGGCATATTCCTTCTTACATGAGAGAAAATATAGAGGCTTTACCGGTATCAAAGGTTCTCTTCTTACTTAGAAACAATAAAAGAAGTTAGATAGGAAAAAAACCCCAAGCCAACCCAAAATATTATTCTGAATCCCTTTAAGATAATAGTCCTTGCAATAATAAACTACTATGTGTCTTTTTACAGTAACAATTTTTCACTTGCCATTATAAATCAAAAAAGTCAGATAAACCCTTGTCCTTGAAACATGTAATTTAGAAACAATTTATTATTGCACCTATTTTTATATAGTTTTCCTTTGTTTTACGATGACAGAAAAATTCAACAATTATGTGTAGATAGCGATTAAATTTAGCCTTAAGTGAAATTTAACCTTAAGTGAAACTGAAATTTTCCTGGGATTTTAATTTAACACAGTGATGTTAATGATATTTAAATCTCCCAAATGACAGTGATATCATAAAGTCAGTTCCTTTTTTGAAATTCGAACTTTTCACACCAAACTGTTTTGGACAGATGCTGATAACATCCTAGACAGGCCTATTCTCTTAGACACCTTCTGGACTCTGAACCTGAAAATATGAAAACTAAGCACGTCTCACACACAGGATTCTGGTTAGCACCTGAATCATCTTTGATTCATTTGTTTCAGAACACCTGGTAGCTGAATATATCACCAGAGAAAGAGACTCCTCCAACTTCACTGTGATTGTCACAGGCAGAATGTCACATTACTGTCAGGGGATATCCCTGGGTGAAAGTTCATTTCAGACTGAAACCAAAACCATGACTTTCACATTTTCTAGGTAACATGGTAAATTTCTGCTTTCCACAAAAGCATCATGTTTAGTCTCATCCTCATCTTTTTAAACTCTGAAGTGAATCCTATCTGGTTTTTTTTAGCACTTCATGATGAGACACTGCTTGACTCTTGACATTGATATAAGTAAAAAAAAAATGATTGTGATTGCACATAGAAGACAAGACTAACCCAACAGCTGTTCTTTCTAATCTAGAAAGTTTAAAACTGTCTACCAATCAAGCAGGTCGAGATTTGAAGGCCAATCTGCTTTTCAGACTCTTGATATTATGACCTTTGTATTTTTCCTATGGCCCAGCAAAGACCACAGTTGCTGTACTGGAGAGCATACAAAATCAGGCCCCCCAAAATCCTCCCCTGTGGCAATGCTTAGGGCTAACCTGTGCATCTTTGGAAAAAGGCATAACATTTCACTATGCACTTATGATAATTATCCACTGGAACAAAATCCTTATGTGTCATCTAAGAGGCCCTAAGTATAAAAGCTGTAAAGTGTCCAGCAGATGACTGTCAAAACTCAGGGTTCAAACGCTTCTTGTCAGAGTCTAATTTTATCTTACATTATCTCTTATAATATCTAATCAAGCACTAATGGCATAGAAAGTGCTCCCCCCACACACTTAAAGAGCTTTGTGTCCTCTTTATCCTCTCACAGGAGAGCTTTCAAGCCATATTTCAATGCACTTCTTATTTCCCCAAACCATTTGTCTTCTATCAGAATAAACCTTTTGATTTTTGACTATTGATAGAACATGTTACCAAGTTACCTTTGCTTTTTGTTGGATTTCATTTTCCTTTTTCTTCCCCAAAATAGATATTACAGACAGTAGCAGGAGAAATAACTTTATTGGAGATTTCAGAGCTAAAATATTTGTGCCTGGCAACACAACAATAGTGCGGTTAATCCTCAAGTGGGATTAATGCTTCTTCTGCTATGTACTTTACTGACATAGTAGGAGGCAGTTCTTGCACCACAGAGTTTTCAACAAAAAAAAAAAAAAAAAAAAAAAAAACAAACA
>VZRX01022237.1:202768-214397 GCA_013398075.1 Notiomystis cincta | reverse complement strand
CCCCAAAAATTTTCAAAAAAAAAAAAAAAAAAAAAAAAAAAAGGCAACCAAAAACCCCAGTCAAAGAATGAAAGAAATGAGAGCAACTTTCTCTAATTTTAACAAGAGGAAGCTTTGTGGAATGGATATCAAAGAAACACTGAGAATTTTGCAAAGATAGGACCTTCAATAATGAATAATATAGATTTGGATGGCAGAATACTAAATTTTAATTGGAAAGGTAATATTGTGGAACCTTATATTTGTGATACTAAGAAAAATAAGGGTGTTTTTTTTTAATGTTGAAGTATTAGCTTGTATTGATAACTTTGATTATTACTCAAATAATTATTTGGATGTATTTGGTGCTTAGAAGAGCAATGAGGGTAACTTGACTCCTTTATTTTGTAATATATTATGTTTCAAATATATGACATATGAACTATGAAATAGGATTCAAGCCCAATATGTATAGGAGTTCATAAAATAATAAATGTCAGAGATAAAGAATGAAGAAGGCAATGAAACAAAATTGAAAAAAAAGATGTAAAATAAAGGGAAAAAACCACTTTTTGAATAAATTTTCTTTTTTCTTTTTTTTTTTTTTTTAATTAAAAAGGTGCCCAGAGTACATGAAAATATTGTTTAGAAAGTTATTTAGAAAATGCAGTTTGTTTAGTATGGAAAAGAGAAGATTAAGGACCTAAGTTATTCAATTAAAAGAAAAAAAAAATTTGACAAAGAGAAAAGTTACTGATAGTTTCCAAAGGTTCAAGAAAAGGAAAAGAATGTACAAGTATGGCCAAGCATTAGGTCAGACTGCAGGAGAATTATACAGAATCTGTTTTAAGAGATTTTTTTTAAAACAGAAAATTAAACAATCATCTGAGTGATAAGGGTATTATTGACATTGTCTAAAAATTTATTTCTTTGAATTCTTCACAGTTCTTTTACTCTCTGATTTCATTTCTATGCCAGAGGAAAGAAAAACTGAGGGCAGTGGTCACAGGAAGGCAAATAGGGAGTCTAAATGCTGATCAGATATCCCAGGATAAATGTTTAGTTCTACAGGTGAAATGAAGTTCTCATGCAGGATTATTTCTTGCCTTCTTGCTCTATAATAGTTGCCCAAAGGAATATGAACAATTAATGGCACAGGTCTTGCTTTAGGTTGCAGTTTACTCTCACCAGACTCGACTGCACATCCACAGTGATTTGTCCAGGGTTACAACCCTGTCACCAGCACTTGTGTGTCTCTTCTGCAAATCTGCCAGATGTAGATGTGGGGCTCTCTTGGGTTTGCGTGGCAAGGTTGTGGTAGTGAGGGTGCTACAGGGGTGACTCCTCTGGGAAGCTTCCAGAAGCTTCCCACATGCTGGACAGCTCCACGATGTACCTGGCCAAGGCCAGACCCAGCAGAGATCATCGCGGGGTAGCACCTCTGCGATAATGAGTTTAAGGAGGAGGAAAAGCTGCAGAGGAGCAACTGCAGCCTGAGAGAGGAGTGAGAATATGAGGAACAGCCCTCCAGAAACCAAGTTCAGAAGTGGGAGGAGGTGCTCCAGGCACCAGAGCAGAGATTCCCTTGCTCTCTGGGGAGGTTAACAGTGCAGCAGATTTTCAATGTTTTACCCTGCTCAGAAACACAGCCCCACAGAGCCTCTTACTCACTCACCCACTCACTCACTCACTCACTCACTCACTCCTGGTGGGGAGGGGGAAAGGATCAAAAAATTGAGAAGTTCTGCATTGAGACAAACACTCTATCTCCAAAAGTCACCTCCTTACTCCTTGGGAGGAGTAGACAAGAAAGTTGGGACTGAACTTGAAGAAAAGGGGTTGTTATTTCTCATTATCCTACGTTGAGTGACAACAAATTACTTAACCTGAGTTTACACTGTTTTGCCCTTGACAATAACTGGTGAATAACCTCCTTGTCATTGTCTTGACTTACAAGTTTTTCACTGTATTTTTCTCCTCCTATCCAGAGACAAGTGTCTAGGTGGGCACTTGGTGTCCAGCCAAGGTCAGTCCACCACAAATTCACTGAGATCGCCTCAAGTAATAAAGAATTCTCCTTTCAATAGAGATGTTAGAGCTGAACTCTTAAAAGCGACCAACCCTTAGCACAGATCAGAACAGGTGTCTTCAACAGACTTTATATCCTTGATTAGTTAACATGAGTTAACTATCTGCAGGGAATAAAATTTAGTGTTTCTGGAAAAGATCATATAAATGCAGGAGTTTTCAAACAAAAGTCTGCCAGTTTTGAAGCCTGCAAGTATATTTTACCAAGCTTTTAAAAATTAAATTCAATGTTAGACCAATGGTAATGAAATGCTTCTATTATTTCTACAAAGTTGTCTCAGCTTGAAAACTTGAGACAGTTTGGGGTTGTGCAGTGATCTGTTTTGAAATTCTGAAAAGATGGGGCTGCATTCATTCCCTAAGGGGTTGTCAGAAAAGCTTCAAACAAAGTTTTATGTTGTGCTGAGACAACAGTAATCTTAGCCTTACTTTATTTCAGACTAACATGGCTCCCAAAGAGATCTCAAGGTCCAGAAAAGACATGAAAATAATTGGTGGGTTGTAAGGAAAACCCCTATTCCACCACACTGCACCTCCAGAGAAAGAGTGTTGTCTGCAAGGTTTAGTAGTGAGCTGAAGTTGTATTTCATCTAAATTGTGGAGGAAAAGACCAGTTAGCATAAAAGAATGTATGTCTGATAATCATACAGCCAGTCTGAAGGGCCTTTTATCTGGGTCTGTGGATTCCCATATCTGTATGCTGTTGAGGAGATAGCTAGAATTTTGATTACAGAATAAAGCACCTCCAGAAAGTGCTATATGCAAATACTGGAGAGCATGGGTCAAAGTTTTATGCTTCCTGGGACTGCCTAGCATATTAACAGGTCTAGGGAAAAATGACTGTGGTTAAAAATTAATAGCATACTGACAAGTGTGATTTAAACCTATCCAAATCTAAATCAGTCAGCCCTAGTAAAATCTTCAAATCCTTAAGAGGCAACCCATAGCCAGTGGTGTCAAAAAGTGCTATGAGGATTGGGAAATTAATCTGCATTTCTCTCACATAGCAGTTTTGTCCTTGTGTGAAAAGTAAGTGAGGGATTTTGTTGCCCTTGTGTCTTTTATTTAACCTCCATTAGCACTGCATGTAGTAAAATGCTACGGTGTTAAATAAACATTACTTCTTTGAAAAACAAATTAGTTTGCAAATAATATGTTAAGAGCTGACTGAATTCTTCCTTCCTGCTTAGTTGAGATGAATCTCCTATTTCTTCTGTCAAGCAGTTGTTGCTTGGAACTTCCTTGTGTTCATCAGAAAGTTGGATAAGTCATTTTCAGACACTGGACTAACTGGAAATTGATTGCTTCCTCTAACTGGCATTTATGGTGAAGTTGGGTCATCTTAATACCATGGCACTGCTTCTGTTTACTAAGTAGGTGATAGAAACTTCCATGATTAGAAAGCAATAAGGGAGTTACAGTTATTTACAGAGAAAATGTTTGGAAGTTTTGAAAATGTTTGCCCTCTTCAGCTGCTGTCCATATGTTAATCAATCATCTAACCTTATGCAATACAGCAAACCAATCTCGACTCAATTATTAATGAAAGTCCTTTCTCAAAATTCTCCGCCACCTCTGTATATAAAAAAACATTGATGGCACTGTGCAATACAAAGATTGCAGCGATAAATCAGGCTGTGGAATGAATGGCAACAGCCATATCTGCCTCTAGATCCAAAATGTCATCTATTTTGTCATTTTCTTTATGGTAGCACACTGTATGTGTTAAGTGCTTTGCTTTCAGGAAGGACAGACGGAGATCCTATTTAAAGGAGTTCAAGTTGAGGACAGGCTAGTAATAAAAAGATTAAGGAGAGAAGAGGCAGTAGTAGATGATTCATACAAATATCAGTTGGGCATTTTGCTGCAAAAGTGTTGGGCTTTTTTGTTTCTTTTTTCACAGAAGTTTAAATGTGGAGTGGAGACAGGTGCTTTGGTAACTTCAAAACACTTCAGTTGCATTAGAAGTTTATTTCACTGGCTGGTTCATTGTGATTTTAACCTGTAATCACTGCCTATTCCCAATTGTGGCATTGCTCTTCAATAATTGCAATCTGGGAATCACTGGCTTCTGTCTGAGCTTCAGACAGATTGATTTTATTTCTATTCTGGTTTGGACATGTCTTCTAGCTGCTTCCACACCAATGTTAGAGATCTGCTTTAGAGTGGGTGCACGGTTTTGAGGTATTTCAATTTTCTCCATTTGCTTTGTTTTGCTTTGCTTTGCAAAGTGATTTTGGTACATAGGAAGCAGACTTCTTCCAGAAGGTAATAAATGAGAAATTTCTGTCCACATTGGTGAATAAAGTTTGCTGTCCCCTAATGGAGAACAGAGGGAAAGAAATAATATTCCAGTCATTGAGATAGCTTTGAAATATCCAGAGGGTATGCTTGGATCAGGGGCCAGAGTAAATTTATCTGAAGTACACCCTTGAATCACTCCAAATTACTTCCTCACATAAGCATGTGCTTTCTGTGTCCAATATGGCTTCAGGTGGCTTCATTGCTCTTGTTTACCTAATGCAAAAATTAAATTAATTTTGCTTAATGAAGACGGAAAGATAGCAAAGATTTTAAATTTACTGATATAAAGTGCTTTGCGAACTTTGGAAATTAGTCTTGTAAAATGGCAAATCATTATCACATGAAATAAATGCCTTATTCTCTTGAAATCCAATGAGGTAAATAATATAACTATTTTAGCATTAAGTATTCAAAAGCACTTAGTATTGCTTAATAAAGAAAGCAATAAGAAGGAAAGAAAGAGTGCAAGTAAGCTACTGCAATGCCTGTGGCAACTCCAGGGTTAGGCAAAGAACCAGTGTGCAAAGAATCTCATTATAAAGAGAAACAATGTTTGCATTTTTACTGTTTCTTTTGTTGAGTGTTATATTTAAAAAGAAGGTAATCTATCAGTGTTAGATATCTGATTTAGAATTTAATTTAAATTGGTTTCTCTTTCCTTTTCAGTTCACCCATTTTTATTGGATTTTATAATAGCATAATCATATAGGAAGAAAAGAGCAAAACTGGGTAATTATATGCACAATTATTCTTAAAGTACAGTAACAATAGCAAGGATGAGCTGAAAAGTGCTCATACACTATTATAGTGTCAAGGCATAGTCCACACATTAGGAACAGTCAGAGGATTAATATTAATGAACAAAAGATACCTCTTTATTTTTCTATATAATGAAAAACAGATAGATATTGGGGATGTGTGCATATATATACGTGTATATATATATATATATTTATGTATGTATAGTTACCAAAGAAATTTCAGTGCAAATTGGCTCCTTGCTCCCTTTCCTAGAATATGTTGTGAGCACAGAATCAGTGCTACAGATCTTTCCCTCCAGCCACCTCATATACACACAAGAGGCACTGAACCAGCAACCTTCAGGTTCCAGAACAAAAGGAACTGCTTTATCTTGACCTGAAGAACCAACACCTATGCTGCTGCCAAAGAAAAGGTGTTGCCCAAGCATGTCACATTTATCACAGCTATTCTTTCCTGATCCAGGTGATCTCATCAGTACTTGGAAGCCTCAGATGACTCTGTTTGGCATTTCCATTTTTATAGTTAATAAAAATTCTTATATTTTTTCCACAAACAGAAGTAAACCACTGCTTAGTTGTACATCCAGAGAGAAGACTGAAAAGACTGATCTAAAACATTAATTCAGTGGAAACCTGAAGATGGGAGTGGATTTTAGCCAGAGCCTTGCATTCTTTGCTTTTATACTGTAATCTGACTTTCAGTACAGGATAATTATTTCACTAGACACCGATCTTTACCACATCCAGAAAGACACTGAATTTTAATGGCTGAAAATGAAGGGTTTTTTTTTTCAGTTCTTCTACAGCTTGGCCCAAAAATATGCTCTAAAATATGTAAACCATGATAATTCTTTGTAGTCAGACAGCCAATTACATTAGTCATCTGAGGCTTAAAGCAAAGCAAAAATTTAAATAGCCCAGTGATTCCTAAAGGTATTAATTTTAGAAATTTTTATCATGTAATGTCAAAAGAAAGAATTTTAAAATTCTCAAAACTTAATTTCATAGCCATGAATTTCACTTTGCTAAAGTTAAACTATAACGGATTTACTGTAGGTCCTTCCCCCCCCCCCCCCCCCCCATAATGTATTTTTTCCAGGAAATATATTGCCTTACCAGAGAATAAAAATAACATCTTTTTGCAAGTAATTGGAGGCTACTTGGAAGAGTAAATTGTTCTAGATTGGCACAAAAGCTTACAGAGTTAAAGATCAGAAGTTTCTTCCTCATAGAGAGATTTCCCCAGTAGTTTTACTGGCAAAAGAATCCCTTTCATTCTGTAAAGGGTATGTTTAGTTGATCCAAATAACCTACTCACAATATCCCAAAGGAGAACACTAATTACATAGAGATGTAAATATGTTGTTTCAACAAATAGGAACAGAATAAGGCTTCTACCACCCACATAAATGTCTAAATAGAATTCAGCATGTTCTCCCTTTCCCTGTGATCAGATAATATTTAAGTATTTTAGTTGCTCAAGGTCTTTCCAAGTTTTTAATGTTATTTTCATATTGTAGAAAGAATTTTCTCATTCATTTAATTCTCAGTTTCTCAGAAGGGGAGACATTTTGCATGAAAAAACTGCATGACCAACTTCAAAGCTAATTCACCTGGGGCCCCTGTGTCTTAAAGTTTACTTTTATTCTAATTCAGCAATAAGACTGAGACTAGGAAAAATTTAGAGAAGGAACATCAGAGGCACATTCATCAGATAAACATATGGATGCACATATATGTGTATGCTTCTATATGTTCAAGCTCAATTCAGTTTTGTCTTCCTCCAACACTGAAAGTATTAAACTAAAACTATTTAATCTCTTATTAAGTAAAATTTTACCATTTCCTGCATGAAGTGCCTTTGGAGCACAGTTCTCCTGCTTTTCTAGACTCCTTGTTGGAAGTGTAGTTAAATTTTACCAGTCTTTTCTCAGATTTGCTGAAGTTATGAACCAGCTGCTTTCAGATCAATGTTTCCCACTGTGGTCTTTGGCAGATATGATTGTTTCCATAGAGGTGCTGTTGTCTTCTAACCCCTTTTATTTTCTACCCCTGATACTTCAGTCTGGGGGAAAAAAAGCAGTTGTCACTCTTGGCATTGTTTCCCAGGACAGAGAAATGAGAACAGGGGGAATGGTGAGAACTCATCATCATTTGGAGCTGATAGGAGGGAAATGTTCTGTGCAGGTGGGAGCTCCTCATGTGACTACAGGGAATGGGTCACTGGCAGGCCTAGAGTAGGGGTGATATGTTGGTGAATTCACTAAAACTTGAGAAGAGAGAAATTCACAGTGAATGGAGTTATCATTCCCCAGAATACCTTCCTGCCTTTGGGGGAATTAGCCAAACTTTAATTCACCTAATCAGACTCCTACACACAGGGACATGAGAAAGTTCATAATCAGGGGAAGATAAAACTTCATAGTTTCCCCAAACCCAAAGTCTTCCCCCAAAGGAAAAGCAAACTGGCAAAACTAGTTATTTTTGAGCTTTTGGAGTTGGCAGTGCAGTGAGAGAGTACAAGGACCATTAGTAAGCACATCAAGGCAAGAACTGCATTAATGGCAATTATGCTCAAGACATCTGGTTCTGTTAACCAGCCAACTTTTCTAACCTCCTGTAAAAAAATAGAGGAAAAAAAAATCTTGGTGACTCCAGGACTGACCCTTACTCATTCTTTTCCCAGAATTTTACTTACCAAGATTGTCCACATTTCAGAAGTTTCTTTAAGGACGCCAATTTATCTTTTGTTCTGTCAAAAGCTGCACTCCACGAAAGCAGTTTCCTTTTGAGTGCTGCTCTTGGTCTCAACAAGCTGAGGAACTCCTTATTTTCTGAATAAAATAAGAAAGAGAGGAGAGATGAGTAAAAGCAAAGTGGAGGGACAAGACCAAAGAAAAGAGTAAATGAGATTATAATAATCATAAAGTGCCTCTATACAGACATGGTTGCCCTAATATTACAACCCCCCTTTTACTGTCACACTCTCAGAGACATCACATTGAAAAGAAAGCAGGAATTACTGGCACATCACCTCCCAAAGAACACAACAAAGTCACACAACAATTTGAAAAATGTTTATAGCTCTTTTCAGAGGAAATATCTGATTACATAGAAAAGACCATTCTTATGGCTCACTTCACCTCAGAATACACAGAGGGCTGTGGAGATGTTGACAAGTTTGGATATTAGGAACTATATTCATTTAATTCATATCTCTAATATAGAGAAACAGAAAAACAAATCCAAATTATAACCAGCTTTCTCTCCTCTGCTCATTCCATTACAAGGCTCATAAGTTGCCTAAGCATTCACTTTGCAGCCAGGTGTGACCTAAGATCTTCAATACATTTCTAATGATCTTTTTGCTTAGCTTGAATATTAAACAATGATGCAGTGAAATTTTCCTTATAATGTGCAATGAAGACATTTTCAAGGATAAAAGTTTTCTGGTTCTTTATTGTAAGGTTTTGTTTTGTGAGTTCCTGTTAGTGTGTCACCTCATGTAATACACTCAAAAATATATTAGCTTTTAATGACCTTTATTCTTAAGGGGGTCTCTTAAGTAATCCCAAGACATTTAAGCAAGAATATGGCAATTATGTATCATAAAAATTGAACTGCAAATGTTTTGATCACATTCTTTGTTTTGTTTTGTTTTTTTTTTTTTAATTTTTAATTTGAACTATCTTCTTCTGATGATTGTGATATTTAATTGTAAAATAAAATGAATACTAAGAGCCCTCTGGAAATCAAATAAAATTGACATTAAATATATTCTGCATAAAGATTCACATAGACCATGTTTTGAACTTTTCTTACATACTGGGAAATATTCAGTGTCATACCAAATTAATGTCATTAGGATTCAGGTAATTTGGGTCAAACTTCTAAAATTATAGACAATCCACTGGATAAGACTACAATAATAAGGGGATTCCAAGTATTTGCAAGTTTTCCACTCTTTTTAAAATACTAAACAAAAATGAGTCTGCACTAAAGATTTTGGCTGTTTTTCTAATCTTTCTTCTTCATGAACTTGGGCATATTTTCTTGTGTTATTTAGAAGATAAATAATATGATATAAAAAACATGTAGAAGTATGTATGTAACTATATATATGTGTATATTTATAAAAATTCACTTTGGAAACTCTCTTGCTTGCAACTCCACGGTCAAATGTATATTAAACAAATTGCAACTCTGTTCCAGTTTGCATATTTTGTTGTTGCTGTTAGGTCCAACATTCTTGGATTTCGATTTTCTTCTTCTTGAGCTGGGTTAAGAGTTCCTTCAATCCCTTTAATAAAACATCCAGTGTTACTCTTTCCTGGATCTTCCTACACTATCATGCCAAAATAGCAGGAGCCATCAGTCTTCTGATTGTCTTGGTATTTTACAAATTGCAAAAAGTCCATGTAAATTGTCTGAGGGATGCACTTGAAACGTCCTTCAGTGAACAACCTAAATGCCTGAATCTGATTAAAAGCTCTTATTTTTTCTTTTTCCTTTCTCTACATTAAGATAATGCTCTGGGTTCATGGTGTGTATCTGTGTAAAGTTTGCCTAGCATGGCCTTACTGTTTGTTTGCATTTCTGGGACATCACTTCCATGACAGAAAGAGATGGTGATGGAATTTCAGATCTGTGAGCAGTTAGTTTTGGAAGTCCATGGGATTTTGTTAGATCCTGCAAGGCTTGGAAAGAAAACAAATAGAATATCCTTATTTTAAAAGGAGATAAAGAAGAACTGTAGAAATAGAGATCAGTCAATCAGCTTTATTAATTTCCTAGAAAAATACTGCACAAGGATAATCAGACAATTTGTAGGTACCTGGATAATAACAAAATGGTGAATAACAGCCAGTGTAATTGGTATCAAAGCAATCTAATATTTATTTTTTTATAGCAGGCTAACAGACTTTATGGGAAAAGGAGAGGCAGTCATGCTAACATTTTCATATGGTTCCATTGCCATATATCTTCACTTTTTGGACTGGTTTTGGTTTGTTTTCTCTCATGCAATATTCTTAAAAGTTTGATATGGAAACATCATTTGCATAATATTAGTGCAGCATAGGTGCAAAGATGTGTGAAAGCTGAATATAAAGAACAGTTTTCAGTAGTTCATATGCAGAACATTAGGTTGCACCAAAATAGTCCCTGCCAAGATATATCTTGAGTGGAACTCATCAGTATTTTTATGAATAAACATTAGAATAAAGAGTAGATGTATTAAATCTGTCAGTAACTGAGGTCAAAGGGACTGTCACTATACTGGGATATGCAAATAAAGCCCAAAATTATCTTAATACCGGAGAGAGAGAGAACTCTCAGTAAAAAAGCACCATTTGGTAGGAACAAGTGCAAGATGATATTCTCAAATGGGAATGATCTAGCATATGAATAGGGGATGGGAGAGAACTGACTGAGATAAAACTACAAAAATGGATTTGGGGACTCTAGGGGACAAAAACTGAATTTTATTTAAAATTTAGAAAGAAATCAGATTTCATCCTGGGGATATAAAAACATAGCATCTCCAGAACTCCTGAATATATCCTTTCACTTTTCTTGACAGAGGCAAGAATTTCATCAGGTTCTCTGAATTGGCATCATGCTTCCATGGCTTTAGTTAATATTTTGTTATAAAAACTTTCATGACCTTATTTCAGTTACCACAGTTTTTTACATACTGCTATTATTTTTCTTACAGCAAGGTGATCCTTTTGAAGGTTTTTTGGTTGGTTGGTTGGTTGGTTGGTTGGTTTGGGGGGGGAAGGGATTGTGGTTGTTTGTTTTGTTTTGGGTTTTTGGTTCTTTGTTTGGTTGGGTTTTTGTTCGTTTTGTGTTTTGTTTTTTGGGGGTTTTTATTGGTTTGGTTTGGTTTAGTGTTGGGGGTTTTTGTTTGTTTTTTAGGTTTTAGATTATTTTGTTTGTTGTGAGGAGTTGGTTGGTTGGTTGGTTGTTTTTTTTTCTTTCCCACTATTTTGTCTGCAGTGACCTGGTGCTATTTTTAGCAATAATTTTTGTCTCACAGTCAGGACTCACAGGAACTTTCTTCCTGGTGTCTTGTTCTCTCTTTTGCTCTCTTGATGTTAATAAGTGAGGGGGAGAAATGTGTGCTATCAAAAAAGGATTTCCTCTTACCAGCAGAAGTTCATGCATTGATTTGCCTTAGAAAAGACTAATTAAAACTTACAAACTGCTTTAGCTGTGAACTTTAAATTCATGTCTTGAGGAAAATCTGCTTGCATCCCACAAGACTATTTTTCCATTATATACAAATACCAGTGTATCATTCTTTTTGGTCTGAGGAAATCAAGGCAATTTGATGGCTTTTTACCATTTCAGTCAAAAATATGTGAGAATATTTATTGTGTATTCCCAGGCCATATAATGAGGTACACTCTTCTATCACCTCTTAAGTCTTTGGATATTTGAAAGGCAGAACAGATGGAGTTGTTTACTCTCTGAGGAACCAGGTAATACTTTTA
>VZRX01022237.1:181697-201860 GCA_013398075.1 Notiomystis cincta | reverse complement strand
TAAAATATATATATATATATATATATATAAAAAACCTTTTTGTACTTCTACAATCCAATCACTTGACTATGTCTCTTAAGAGAAGCTACTATGAAACCCTTCTCTGGGTTAGATCAGATTTTAGATCAGATTCAAGACCACCATTTATAATGCATAAATAACTTTCATAGCAGATTTCTTTCCTTTCTGAAATAATTGGATATTGACATCAAGAAGATATGACACATGCTGTATCTTTTCACTCATCAGGGTTCCTTGAAAGCTTTTAAACCCCACTTCTCTAACAGGGAGCTGTTCTACAGTATAGACATAATGAGGTGAACAGTCTTTTACTAAAAAGTCACAGAGGCTGATACTTTTCCAGTGGTGAAAACAGTGGGAATATAAATAGAAAATGCTATGGTTTGTGGCTATGTTTATTTTAATTACAAAGCAGTGCCAAGGTTTGCTTTCTGGCCTTAAAGCCAAATGGCAAAATTACAGCACATTCATTTTACTAATCTCTCTTAGCCTCTGAAATAGGCTGGCCACATGCAATGTGCCTGATGAGAATTCCTGACCCAGGCTGCCTTCTCAAATACACCTGTTATTTGAAAGTGCTGGTTGGCCTGAGTAAAAATAATTTCAGTATTTATCCTCTATATATGACTGAGTTCCAGTGCAAGGGTCTGTCCTCTAACACTAATTTGCTCTTCTGAGAAACTGAGATGGATGGAAATTTGGTTAGCTGGCTGGATATGGAATTAGAAATTATTTGCCTTAGACACTGAAAAAGATACTTTAGTTTTGTTAAATTGTTTAGTTAATAAATTCATCTGACATGTTGATTTCCTGGTTTGGAATGTGTTTATCTTGAAATGACATGTACAGCCTAGGCTGTTTTCACACCACAGATTTTGTTAAGATACTATAAGATCCCTTAAATAGAATTAGCTATCCCAACATTCTGTGGATGGTATGACCATAGATTTAAATGAATATGTAAATTTCAGCTTGTGAATTGAATTATAGAAAGACATTTTGAACACTCATTCCTTGTCACTTTGCCCAAGATATATCTTTAGCATCTGCTGCTCATTTGCTCTGCCAGGCCAAGGACTTTGTGGATATGAAAAGAGTAATATAGTTCTTCCTTTGTATTACTGTCATTGTGGAT
This sequence comes from Notiomystis cincta, assembly GCA_013398075.1. NCBI lineage: Eukaryota > Metazoa > Chordata > Aves > Passeriformes > Notiomystidae > Notiomystis > Notiomystis cincta. Next base: position 200,704 of record VZRX01022237.1, on the reverse strand, counting down.
TACAACTGTTAAGATTCCTAAATTTTGGTAAGAACCTTAATATGGTAATTACAATTAACTAAACAGATTAAGAGGTGGTACTCAGCCTGAACATAATCCTTCTGTAATTTGAGACATTCAGTATTGTAGTGTTCTATTCCTCTTTCCAAACCACACTGAATTCACCAATGTTACTCTAGATTTTGTACTGCTGTTATTTGCTGACACTGGACAGAAGACTCAAGAATTTTCTCAAACATAGAGGTAAAAATTACTTTTAAAATTATCTTGTTTTACCTTCAATGATACTGTACATAGCTAATATGCGTTTGGCAAAGGGCAATACACTAAGAAGATCTTTTTATTGGTATTTAATTGAAACATTCCTCCAGGAACTGTTGTTGATGAAAGGCAAGCCAGGTTTTGCATTCTGTTTCTGTAGCAAATTCTATAGCTATACAGTTAAACTTTTACTTGCCATACTTTCTAAACTGGTTTATTTTTACTCGAGCTTGAAGATACTGCTTCTAATCCTGAGAAGATGAAGAAGCAGTGTTTCTTTTCTCTTTTATTCTCTTTTCTCTTTTATTCTCTTTCCTCTTTTCTTTTTTCCTTCTCCTTCTCCTTCTTCTCCTTCTCCTTCTCCTCCCCTCTCCTCTTTTCTTATATGGAATTAATCTCATAGCCACTTTTGAGGGATATCCCTCTTTCTGACTGCTGAAATTTATTGTGACATTCAGTAGGAACAACGATAACAAAAATTGTGCCATTGTTCCTTGCTGTCCTATCTACATTAAATTTATTTGTTTTGTTCTCCTTTTCAATGAAAATGCAGACTTACAGATGGATCCAACCTATGATTAAAGTTTTGTAAGAATTGAGGAGTCACAAATGAACGTTGAAAACGGTTTAAGTAGTTCAGGTCAATGGAACTGGCACTGTCCTCTGTCACCAACACAGGAAGAAATCCTTTTTTGCCCTTTGAAAATGCATTTCAGGTTGATACACCTCTTGTGATGCAATGTTTCCCTAATAAACGTCTTGAGTGATTTCTTGTTGCTGGTTTTTGGTTGATTTTCGCTGACTGATTGATTGATACTTTTGTTCGTTTGGGTTTTTTGTTTTCCTGACAAAATTAACTGAAGATTTTTAATTTTAGCCAAATAGTTTGTGTTTAGCTGGTGTGCTTCACATATATGAAGTAAAGCTAGGTGTGCTGCCAAACCAAACTGTACACCTGAAGTGATATGTTTCTTCTGTTTCTTTCTGCAATATGCACATTTTTCTCTTCACCTTCATTTCACACTTTCAGAGTAGAGAATAAGATTACTTTTCTCTTTGTATATCATTTCACCAAACAGAAAGCTTCCCAAGAACCCCAGTCCAGCACTTTTGCTCTCTACCTGCCTGAACCACTTGAAGAAGCTGTTTTCTATTGTCACAGACACATGCACATTCCCTGAGGTATTAGCACTGCTCATCTAAATGTTATATTGAAGTTTTCTAGACCTTCTTTAAAAAGATTGCTTCCTTCTGAAAGAAGAACACAAATACAGAATTCTAATGTTTGTGATACATCATCTACTGAGATCAGAGAAATAAAGAGGATTCTGGTCCCCATGTCCAAGCCTAGGTTATACATTTTTCCTTTAGAAAACCTTTCCAAGAAAAAGAAGAGAAATGACTTGCTCTTCTGGGCCCATGAATTCTGGAGGTTAAGACTATGTTTAAAGTCTGAGGGGAAAGGTTCAGTGATCCAGAGCAACTGTTGTTTTCCAGACTATCCTGAAATGTCTGACTAAGCTCAGATTTCCCAGTTCCTGGGCAAGCGTTCCAGCCACCCGCGCAGTGCTTGGAGAGCATATGGCAGCACCACCAAGAGCAGCAGCTTTCAAGAAAACAGTTCTCTTGCTCTTTCTGCATAAGAAAGACAAGAAAATGCATCATAAAACTTAAGGATTTTATTCTTCTTTTACAAACACCTGTGAGAATGAAATTCATCTTCTGGCCACCTTTATACACTTGGCATCTAGTCCAAGCAGGTCACCAGGCTTCTCTTAATGATGAAAAATAAGAATTAAATGCCATCAGAAGTCAGCCCATCCCATCATAAAATAGTTGGGAAAAATTATCTACTATAAATTTTTATCTCTCCAAGATAGAGCCTAGACACTTAACTTTAATTTTAAAATCAGACTTCAGACACCTAAACTTAAGAAATTCTCACTTTTAGAGGGATTGACTTAATAACATGAATATGTACTTTGGAGTACTATTAGGCTGGGGTGATATAAAATTAAATCTCTTTAATGGTTTGCATAAGGGAGTTTTTGCCTAAGTTTCCCTCTTTTTTATGATGTCAGGGTATTGTAAATGCACAGTCTAGAGCTGCTGAAATGTGTGGTCATTGGAGGCTACAGCAGACTCATGAGGCTACTGCCATGTATTCAATATATTTCATTTTAATTGGTTATCAAGGAAAATTGGATTTCCTGAATAAGAATGATTTGTTGTCTTCATTGTGGCTTACTGAATAGGTATATAATTGTCAGGAATAAGTTTGTGTTCTGTCTCTAGAACAAATGAGTCTGCTCAAGTCTCATTTCTTTCTGTTACTTTTGTGGGTTTTATCATATATTAATCCTACACTACATTTTAATTGTGATCTGGCTCAGAATTCACTGCATTAACTAAAGGCTCCAGATTTTTAAGCTTTACAAAACCTGTGATTTTAATTTCAAGGTTGCATCATCAGCATTTCTAAAGAGTTGCATGCTAGCTAATAAGGAATCATCTCCAAGAACAATTTGTCTTCTGTATCATCAAACTCTTTTATAGGCTCCACATCAGAAAGGAATGCTGTGAGCTTTTCAGACCGTCAGCACTTGCTGTGATTGAGAAGTGGATAATGTTGTAATCTCTGTCAGAGTCAATGGGCAGCTGTAGTTGTTTTTGAACTCCAAATACTCCTTTGAGGTTGGTTTCTTAAGTGAAAACTTAGAAAAGGAAATTGCTATTGTAAGCATCTTTTTTATTCATATAATCAGGTTTTATTGGTATATGTTGGCTTGAAGGTTTGTACTCTGGATTTAAGTGCAATCAGTTTTCCTTTCAAAAGTGTCTGCTTTTTGTTTGTGTATTGAACTCTCTGCTCAACAAAGAAAAGATTAACTTTTACACATTACTGGAAAAGCTTTCTTTCCAATTATACTCAAGCAGCATTTCCACTTCTAGTATTTCACGTGTAAGGACAAATGATTAACATTCTTTTTCTGATGAATTGTGTACTGAGTGATGAGAGACACCCAAAGTCACATGCTCTGCCAAATTGCCAAATTCTGTCTGATAATAGTTCACCATTTTTATTAAAAAAAAACCCAAAAAAACAACCAAAAAACCCAAAATGAAACAACTAAAAAACCACTTCATTTCTTCAGTTCTTCAGAAGCTTTTTTGCATGATGAAGACGTGCAATCATGACCATCAGTGTTCCATCTTCTTGTCAAAATTGTGGAAATGTATTATGCATTTTGCTTGCTGCTTCTTTTTCTTTTTTCTTCTTTTAATAATTCATCTAGAAACTGTTATAGGAGGCATTAACATAATTTATGCAATTAAATTAAACTTTTTATTAAGATATTTAAATCTATTTTTTCACAAAGTATGTGTGTATATATATATATGTGTGTGTCTATCTTTGTGAGAATTAACATTTAATCTCCTGTTACAGTTAACAGAGAAATGGTTGATATAACCCTTGGAATACAGAAAGATGACTGCCTCCAGATACCTCTATATGAGTAAATTAAACAGAGAGAAGATGGTGGCTCAGGTATTGGATGTTAATAATTTCCAGTATTAAATTGTCCTTCATCTAGTTTTAGATTATTTCCAAGATTCCTCACCTGAATAATTCCAAGGCATGCTTTGAAACATAGCATAGATCAGACATTATTTACAAAAAGGATAGTGCCAACCTGTTTTGGACACATAATTATACCACATCAGTTGCACTCCAGGCTTTCAGAGTTCAGTTGTACTTTGTAAGTTTTCTTTGGTTACCTACAGACTGATATTTGCTGATACCTGAGATGTTCCACCAGGCCCTGTCCAGCCCTTAGAGCTCTAAAAGGACATGGAACTCCCCTGGGTTCTCTGCTGCATCTGTGAGCAGTCAGGAGATGTTCCATACAATCTACTGTACCTCAAATGATATTAAATATTTATGTGAGGCCGACTGAATCAGGACCTACACCTCTTCAGGGTGAGCTGAAAAGCTATCTAGGTTCCATTGACTGCGTTGTTTTAAGAGTCTCAGATGGCAGCAGCCTACTGTGTTTGGGTAACTGAATGTGTTCTAGGAAGCTTACTTTTTTTTTTCTTGGGCTTTCATAGAGTTTAGGTCTGTTTAAAAAGGACTAAATTTAAAGTCTCCTTTTCAGCAAAGGAATATATATTTGTACATTAGTATGAAGGCCATTTTGAGTTGTCTGTTTTGTCATGAGATGGAATGAATTTTACAAGTACTCTTCCTGTCCTGCAAATATATTCTATGCAACTAATTCAGAAATAGGTGCCTGTTCTGCAGATATTCAGTTATTAGTCTACTTGTTGCATATCAGTATGACTTCTCTTTCCAGTAGTACAGACAGCACTCCTAAGCTGCTTGTTTTGCCAGTGTGCCACATCACCTTCAATCATATTGATGCAGCCAGATGTTATTTTTATGTATGTAGATCTCCTGCTTGTTTTGGGAGTTCAGCTGACCTGCCACAGGTACTCATGACTACTTCTGTTGACAAGGTCAATCACTGCTTGCAAGCCTTGCCACTTCCTTGCAGATTCCTTTTTATATTTACCCACAGTTTTCCACTTGTGTCACAGCATGTGAGTATTGTGTTTGTGCCTTTTTCAATCCTTAGACATTTTCCAGCTTCTCTACTAACTGCAGTGGCTCTGTTGCCAGCTGCTCTAACAGAGGTGCAATCATAAACTGGTTGTTATACTGTCTACTTGGGTTTGTTGCTTTTTGCTAATTTCAGCATGGGATTGAATTGGAAGTTTTCTGGCAGTTTCTGGCTCCTTTATAGACACAATGTTCCTGTCTCTTTTCATTTCTTCATGTAAGTGAGGAAATGTGCTAGGTTACACTAGGCTCTCTACAGCTGTTTGTGACTTCTATTTAGTTTAAATTAAGCCTGAGATCTTCTGCTATCTTATGGGTAGGTGACTATCAAACATATGAGACTTTGACTTATTATTTTTATCCTCTTCAGTTAGCAATTCCAAGAATTTTTTGTCCACATTTTTGACTGTGAAAATTTCACTTGTATCTTCTAGGATTCCTGCTCAACCCATACAACTCTAAAGTCTGAGAGCAACCTGAGACAAACCTGAGAGTAAAATGAGATAATATTTATTTTAAAGATATCTTCCTTAAATTCCACAAGTTTGGAAATGCCCCATAAGAACTTTTCTGTCCACATTTTGGTCTCAGCCTCTCACAGGTCTCTGTCCTTTATTTCAGTGACTCATGGAAACTAATATTACTGACATCCCTGCCTTTCTGTCTTTCTCTTTTTACCCCATTTGACTTTCTCACAAATGGGTAAGATCAGGAACCATCATTCTCCTGTTCCCTTATCTTAGCCTTGAGGTGTCAATTAAAATCCAGTGCTTCCTGTACACCCTCTGCATCTTTGCTTAAAAAGGAAACGAGTCCTTCCTCCTGCTGGGTTCCTATCCCCATCTAGCCATTTATGGTGAGTAAAAATAGGCCTCCTTGAATCTCCTATGGCATCTCATCTGTGTTGAAATTGCCATCTCATCTGCACTGAAATAATTCCTATGTTTGGAATATTATATTTAATTCCTCATCAACAAATATTTTCACGTTTCTGTGAATGACTATATTATTATTTTGAATGTATTATGCATATACATATGTATAAATAGGCACAGATACAGTGTAAATTTGAAATTATTTGCAACTGGAAACAGGGTAAGGTGGATAGTGTAAGATTAACTCTGTAGCAGAGTATTAACCCTGAGGATAGTATATACTTTCCCAGTCCATTGTATAATGTCAATTTTCTGTTAACTACCCCCAAATTTCCCTCCTTTTCTTTTTTTTTTTTTTTTTTTCTTGTATTTCCAGTGAGGAAATTCAAGTTTGTATTCTTAGCTCCTGTTGACAGCAGCTAGAGTTATCACAAAATCATAAAGCTTGGGAAAGGGCCTCAGAGACAGTGGTTGATGCTGGTTGTATGCCAGGCAGGTAACTCCAACATGGAAAAGAGCACCCCTGGAGAGATGTATGATAGACTGGGCAAGGGTGAGAATTCCCGTGGTGTCTCCTAGCTGGTTCTTCAGGCACCACTTTGCATGTGAGAGGCTATCAGCTGTGAATGCCCATTGCATTCCTGTTTCCTCATATTTCAAAAGTATATTTTGGTTGTTAAGATTCAACTCTATAAGCCTTACTTTTAGTCTGACCTTTTTCAGAGCCCACACCATGCCATCTTCCACCTAATTAGCTATTTCTTCAGAGGTATTTTGTGAGTGTGTCTCATTTCTCAGTTTTAGACTCTAAGCCTGATTTGATGAGCTAATGATCCTATTAGTAGACTCAGCATGGTAGTGACATTTTCAGAAATAGTATATATGAAAAGATTGGGAAATAGTTTGTGCTTCTTACACATTACTCATTTTCTTCATGTTCCATCCTTCAAAGAATCTGCATGATGACATTTTAAGGATAAATAGAATAAAAATATTTTAGAACTGGGTGGCAACATTCTGCTGATTCTCAGTTTGCTTGAGAAAACTGCTCTTGGGGTCAGACTGTCTTGCTTCATTCCTAATTACCTAAAGAGTCTTTGGGGTATTTTTACTGTTTACAAAATTTTGCTGTATTTGTTTTCATTTGAACTAAATTGTGACTGGAAATGTTCTTCTATCTCCTATTATGCCAATTTTCTACCTCAATTTTTAGGAAAAAGTCAGGCTCTGACTGTAGCAGCTAAGCTGTGGTTTTAGCAGCTAAGAGCACAATTGGTATTCAGAGATATGTTTCCAAATTTTAACTATTAGTTCTGCAATTAGAGTGAGACAGTTTCCCTGTGGAAGATAGGAGTGGAAGCCAGAAGCTACAGGGAATAGAAAGATCTGGAGATATGTTTTACTGCTTTGATAAGGGCTGTGATTTTAATCAGTCTTCTATCACACCAGACAAAATCATTCCACTTCTGAGCAGCGGTGGAGATACAGAGTGGGTACAATACTCAGCAGGGCACTGTGTGTGAGCAGAGCTCACAAAAAGCATGGTGTGACATTCTCGTGGCTAGCAGATATGAAAATTGCAGCTGGATATTTCCTTTTCAAAAATATTTATGTACTACCTACTGCTGTTATCAATGTTATCAGAAAACCAAGCAAGTAACAAACATCTGTATTAACTCCTTACATTCACAGTTTCATCTGGGCATGACTTTTCCTAATTACTAATGTGATTGGAAGAAGTAGGAGTACGGTTATAATCCACAGAGATTTTTACAAGAAATAGAATCTTAATGTAAATTTAAATTAGACCAAAACATTGGTGAATTTGGAAAATTAATTAATTAGTTGTCCAGTATTTTCAAGTGCCTGGCAATGCTGATTGAGTAAAAGACACTGGCTTATGACAGGCCCAGCTTTCCACGTCTCTAATGCAACTGTGATTCTTGCACAGTGACAAAGCATCACAAAGAACTGGTATTATGATTATTCACTTTCAATTCCAAAAAATTTTTTAAGTTTCTGACATAACTGACTATATTTATTAGTCTTCTATTTTAAGTCAATAGTGTCATATAAAAAAAAAAGTTAAGATAAAGTACTTTTCCCTTCTTTTTTTATAACGAAGCTATTTAGATATTTCAAAAAATTGATTGAAAAAGAGCATAATCTTTTAATGGTCTAGTTCTCTTAGAAGACATCATCTTGTCTAAAATTACATTTTTCTCCTTTCTATAGTCTTTATATCTTACACTGCACTGATAAATTTGTAGAGTTGTATTCAGACTATTCCCCAGACAGCTTGCTTACAAGAACTTTAATATGACTGACTACATATTTCATTTTTTGGACTTGTACTTTGCGTATCCTCTGTGCTGCTTCAATGTCTCATGAGCAAATAGAAGTCCGTGTAAAAACAAGACAAAACAACAACAAAACCCCAACAAAACCTCACTTCTCTAAGCTATAGCTTGTCATATATATATTTTTTTTACTCTTAAACCCATTTTATACACCTTTTTCCTTGAATTTTCTTTGGCTCTTGGTCTAATAATGTACACTTGGTAGGATTTACTCTTTGGAATAGTACTCAAGGTCCTCTCAGTCTGCTTGTCTTCTCACATAATTTACTTTTATTGTGTGTTTTTCTTCCAGAACACCTAGAGAGCTCTTCGATTTTTTATTTCATTTTTCTTTTCAACCTGAAGCCTTTCATATATGAACTCACTATTGCCTGGCACAATGCTAACATTCATAGAAGCATATAATAGAATGGTTTAGGAAGGCACCTTAAAGATCATCTAGTTCCAGCCCTTCCCCATGGGCAAGAATGCCACCCACTAGATCAGTTTGCTCAGAGCCACATCCAACCTGGCCTTGAGCACTTCCAGGGATGGGGCAGCCCTGACTTCTCTGCAGTGCCTCCTCCAGTGACTCTTCACCCTCACAGTAAAGGATTTCTGTCTAACCTGTAGCCCTCTTGTCCTATCACCATCTGCCTGTGCAAAAAGTCCCTGTCCATCTTAACCTCCCTTCACGTGATGAGATGTCCTCTATCTTCTGTTCTCCATGCTGAACTTTCTCAGGCTGTCTTCATAGGAGAGGTGCTAGAGCCCTCTGATCACCCCCGTGACCTCCTCCGCCTCTGCTCTGAGAGATCCATGTCTGTCCTATTTTGGAGGGCTCCAGATCTGGATGTAACACTCCTGGTGGGATCTCACAAGGGCAGAGCAGAGGGGCAGAATCCCCTACCCTGATCTGCTGGCCATGCTGCTGTTGATGCAGCCCAGGATGCAGTTGGCCTTTTGGTCTGAGAGTGCACATTGCCAGGTCATGCCCAGATTTTCCTCCACCAGAATCTCCCAAATCCTTCTCCACAGGGCTGGGTGAGTTCCTTACCCAGTCTCTACTCATGGCTGGAACTACCTCAACCCTGGTACAGCAGCCCGGACTTGGACTCATTGAATCTCCTTAGGTGCATGTGGGTCCTGCTCATTGAGCTTGTCCATGTCCCCTGGATGGCATCCCTTCTGTTGTGACAACTGCGTATCTCAGCTTGGTGTCAACTGCAAACATGCTGTCCTCATGCTTCTCCAATTCTTACATTTCTCTTTGAACCTTTTTGCTGAAGATGAATTTCATATGGCACTCTATTTTTTATTTTTATTTTTTAAAATTTTTATTTTTATTTTTATTTTTATTTTTAGTCTTCTTTTTACAGACCTGCATTTTCAGTATCCTCAAATACTGAAGAGTCATGGAGTCATTAAGATTAGAAGGGATCTTTAGAGGTCTCTTAGTCCAAACTCCTGTTTTAGGGCAAGGCCAGTACTGAATTTAGCAGCTGGGTTGCTTAGGACCTTGTGCTGTCATGTTAGGAACACCTCCAAGAACTGAAAATTTACAGCCTTTTTGTGTGACATGTGCCAATGCTTAAGTATTTTCATATTGAAAACTCAAGGTCCCTAATAGTCAATCATAACTTCCTTATTTAAGTTTATGAACATTGTCTTTTCTCAATTCTCTGTGTACCAAAATAAAGAGACTGGCTTTATCTTGGTAAATTACCTGAAGGTGCTAGTAGGCTACAGTTAGACTCCTGATCAAATCTTGACCCTTTCAGGACCATCAGGCAAATTTGCTTTTATTTATCAGCATTCTTTTGTATTGGGAAATTCAAAATTAGAAGAAATATTCCAGGTGCAGTTGATTAATAAACAAAACATGAATCATCGCTTTTTTGGGTGTGATTTTCTTCATGTAGCCCAATATCTTTTACCCTTCCTTCCTGCTACAGTGCACAATTGACTCATTTATAGATTACTGTTATCCAGGACCACTAGATCCTTTCCTGAAGAACTGCTCTCATTCATATTGTTCCCAGCCTGAGTTAACACAAGGGTTTATTTCAACTCCAGTACAAGACTTCACACTTGTCCTTGTTCAGTTTCTTATAGCTCTTCTTGAATCCTTCCTCTAGCCTTTCTTTGTATCTCTGAATATCAATCCTGTCCTTTACTGTCAACCTCAAATTAGTATCACCTGAACATGTGAAGACGGTTACTGCTGTCTCCTTCTCTAGGTCAGTGATAAAGATATTAAACAGAGTGAGGCCCAGAACAGAACTCTACTTGTTACCACTCTCCAGGTAAAGTGTGAACCATTATTTATTATCCTTTGAAGCCAGCTGTTGAAGTAGTACTTCCTGATCTAGTAGCTCACTTGGTAGTTCATCTAACAGTTCAGTAGGTCAATTTTGAGACGTTCAGGAGACTTGATCAAAAGCCCTTCTAAAGTCAAGATACCACTTACTGCTTTCCTGTCTCTGACATTTTATCACAGGAATCAATCAGATGGGTCAAACATATTTTGTTCTTGGTAAATCCATGCTGACTCTTCCGGATCTTCTTTTGTGTCACATGCCCAGAAATGGGTTCTGGCAGGACATGTTCCATGATTTCATTCAGGAATGAATTGAGGTTGACTGTCTTGCAATTTTCTGGACTCTTTTCCTTGACCTTTTAGAAAATCTGTGCAAAATTTGTTTGTCTCTATCAGAGGACCATTAAAAATTGAGAACCCAAAACCTTGCAATGGCATCAGCCAGCTGTGACTGCAACCTTGCATGCATCCTTGTGATTGCCATAGACTTGGAAGAAGTTGATTTCTCACGAGGTACATGGATGGATCTCATATAGTTCACTTTTTCCTTGAAATTTGCTTATAGGCTCAAGAGCCTGGGGAACAGGTTTGTGAAGGCAAAGGGAAAGAAGGCATCCAGGAGTCAGCCTTTGCTGCATTTGCTGGTACTGAATCACTGACCCTAAATTTTACTTATTTTTTTTCTTCTATTAATACAGCAATAGGAGCTTTCCTACTTGCTCTTGATTCCCCTGGTTGGATTCAACATGAGTTTAGCTTTCGTTTTCCTAACACTGCCTCTCGCACTATAGCAATGCTTCTCTATTCCTCTTCTTTGGCCTATCCTCACCTCCACCTTCTCATATAGCACACTGAAACTTAGTTGTGAATTCCCTGTTTAGTCAAAATAATCACCTGATATATCTGCTTGCGCTTCAAGTTTTTAGTATTATGCTTCCTTTATTTATTTATTAAAAATACATTTTTGAAAGCAATTCCAATCATTTATAATCAATATTCTGGTTAGAATCACAGAATCATTGAAGTTGGAAAAGATCATCTAGTTCAAGTGTTTACCCAGCACTGCCAAGGCCACCCCTACACCATGCCTTAAGTGTCACATCTACATGTCTTTTAAATCCCTCCATGTATGGTGACTCAACCATTTCCCTTAGCACTCTGTTCCAAGACTTCATAACTTTTGGTGAAGAAATTTTTGCTAATATTCGAACAAAACCTTCACTAGGACAAGATGAGGCTACTTCATCCTATCCTAACACTTGCTACCTGCGAGAAGAGATCGATCTCCACATGGCTACAACCTCCTTCCAGGGAGTTGTAGAGAGTGATAAAGTTCCCCCTGAACCTCCTTTCCTTCAGGCTGAATCCTCTCACATCCTGCAGTTGCTCCTCACCAGACTTGTGCTCCAAACCTTTCCCCAGCCTCATTGTCCTTCTCTGGATAGACACCAGTGTCTCGATGCCTTTGAGGGGTCCAAAACTGGACATGGACTCAAGATGTGACCTCTCCAGTGCTGAGTACAAAAAGATGATCATTACCATGGTCCTGCTGGCCCCGTTATTGCTGATACAAATTAGGATGCCACTGGCCTTCTTGCCTACCTGAGCACACATTGGCTCATGTTCAACTGCTGTTGACCATCAACATCAGGTTCTTTGTCACTGGGTGGTTTTCAAACCACTCTGCCCCAAACCTGCAGCACAAGGAGTTTTTTGACCCTAGTGCAGGAAGGACCCAGTTATCTGCTATCATGTCTGCAGTATTTGTGCAATTCTTTTAAACACTTCATTAAATTAAATATGGATTAAACATTATTTAACAGATTAATAAAATTGTCATGTGTTTAAAAAATTGAAGTAATTCTCCTTTCTTTAGTCATTAAATATTCTTCTTTCTGTATCTGTTCTTTTCAGTCAGTGGGAATGGGCATTTAAGAAAGAAGAAGTATGACAAAATGTTGTTGAAGGTTTGCTGTTGATAAGCTCTATAGCTAGCTCATCCAGCATTTTATTTCATATTTCAGATACAATAGATATATCTCCATACAACTTTGCAGTCGATTTTACCAAGGCATCAGTCCAAATATTCTTCTAATTTACTTCTATCATACACTATGAAATAGTCTTTGCACAGCCTACTGAAGGTTTACACTATGTTCATTTTCCTCCCATCTTCTTTGTTCTTGAAGTATCCAAGTTATTTTCAACGTTCTTGCAATGTAAAAGAAAGCAACTTAATTTTTTAAATATCCATTTCTTCTCTTCTAAGTCCTGGCACGCATGATCACATTTATCAATCTTGTTTTACAGCATAAATGAAAAAAAGTCATAGAATGTGGTCTTTACTTTTACCATTCTTCTAGTTGTACCATTACTTAGCATGTTATGGATGGAATCTGAGCAAATTTGTTAAGATTATTAACAAAGAGTTGTAAAATCCATCCTTCCGTGGTGCTTTTCAATTATGTAATTATCTTATTCATTCTCTCTTCACTTCATTTTCATAAATTATTCCTCTTCATGTATTATTCTAGATGTATTTGTCTAACTATAGAGCTTCAAAATTTTGATTGTTGACTGGAACCCCATTGTGCTCAATGCTGAATGCATATGGATCAATAAGGAAGAGAATCTGTCTCTACTATGAGAAGTATAATATGAAAGACAACATATTGATACAGACAGATGGGATAAAAAAATACAAAAGGAGATCAATTTCCCTATTTTATGGGTATTACCTGATTTAACAATTTCTATGTTGAGAATATGTATTTTAATTTGAATTTGCTCATGTCTGACAAATAGATATTTTTAAAAATTACATTGCTTTTACATTTTAAAAATATGACTAGTTGTTGATTATGCTTTTAAATCTACAGGTATGAACTCTGATACACCATAAGAAGAACTTTACCAAGAGGACATTGTCCATTGTCATAATTAGCATGGTGTTGGCTGCATTTTGCTTGTGTGTCTCCAACTAATGACTGTCTGGTCTATGCCATTGCATTAAAGGGACAGGAATAAGGCAAATTTTGGTCTATACGTGAGCTACTTTAGGAAAACTGACATATTTGGAGGATTAATATCTTTTCATTGTTATTGTATTTCACAATATTATTGTTTGTTGGAGATACCTTAAGTCTAAGAGATCCTTTTATCTTAATATTTTCTGAACTTGAAAATATTTTATAATTCTCACTTCTAGACCACTACTTCCAGTTCTGTATATGCTCTTTGCCTTGTACTCTTGGGCCCAATATGGTTAGAGCTGGATTTTCCCACTGAGCTTCAGCAAGAGGTAATTCTGACAGATGCTGAATTTTTGTGCTCTTCCTTTGATCATGCAGCTGAGCCATCAGCAATAGTACCACAGTTCAGAACTTGTACAAGCCAGCCCAACGTGAGGATAAGCAGATAAGCAACAACGATTCTGGGACTGTTCCTTTACTTAGCTGTAAAGTTTTGCTCAGATCTGTGATGTGTTGGTTTTCCATGGCCTGGTTTTTGGTAGCAGGGGAGCCAGAAAGGTGGCTTCTGTGAGAAGCTGCTGGAAGCTTCCACCATGTCCAGTAGAGCCAATGGCTGATGGCTCTGGAGATGGACATGGGGATGGACAGGACTGGGCCAATGAGAGAGATTCATAACTGTGATGACATATTTAAGAAGAAAATCAAAACAAAGTGGGGCTCACGCAATTTTCTGTAGGCAGAGAAGAGGAGGAGGTGAGAATATGTGAGGGAAACAACATGGAGACACCAAGGGCAGTGGAGAAGGAGGGGCAGGAGGTGCTCCAGGCACCGGAGCTGAGATTCCTCTGTAGGCTGTGGTGCAGCAGCTGTGCCCCTGCAGCCCCTGGGGATCCACAGGGAGTGCAGAGATCCACCCACAGCCCCTGGGGATCCACAGGGAGTGCAGAGATCCACCCACAGCTAATGGGGATCCACAGGGAGTGCAGAGATCCACCCACAGCCCCTGGGGATCCACAGGGAGTGCAGAGATCCACCCACAGCCCATGGAGGAGGCGCTCATGCTGAAGCACAAACACCAATGACAAATTCACATTGTTCTTCTGAATTCTGTACAGACCACATTTTGGGATTGCCATTAGGAAGGACTGTGTGATCTTCATCATGCTTCTGATCAAGATAAGGAAGGACAAGGAAGCGGTGACTGTATTTCTAAGGAAATGCAGTCTGTTTTAAGCACTGATTATCATATCATATCATGCTTTCTAGAGCACAGATAAGTGTCTCCTTTGGACATCTCTGTATGAATGCTCTGTGTGGATGGCTCCTCTCATGCATAGTGTGTGTTAGGGAGGGCTGGGAAAGGAGCAAGGTCAAATCTAAGTGTAGAGCTTACTCAGAAGTAGAGTTTTTTAAGTATGGGAAATTTCAGTGAGTGTTTGTTTGCTGTTCACATCAAATCAAAAGCATATCCTTGCTCTCTATGTCTAGTCTTAGCTCTTGGATACTGTAGCTGCTTAGGGCAATTGGTGTTCCTGTCAATTTCCCAAATAATCCCTGCCCTTAAACTGATGAGACTGTCCTCTCTGCTGGTTGGCTGCAGAGGACTTTGCTCTTGAGCAGCTGTATCAACCCAATTTGAGTTTTTCACAGTTTGTGAGATCCCCGTCCCTATGGCACATCTACCAGGAATTAAAATGGTTCCCTGGAAACCCATCTCTGCAGTCAGTTAAACCCAAAATGTTTGAAATGAGACAGTTGGGCTCAATGAATTGCGTGTTTCTGTGTAACTTTATTTTGTCAGGGCTTATTTGACAAGCTGTACACGTTGGCAGCCTCTGACAGACAAATACCTTATCAGTGGTCTAAACAGTCTGATTGTTTTAACAGAGAAAAATGGATTGTACTTGATGCATTCTTCAAATGTTTCAAACTGAAATCTCCACACTACAGAAATGTGCCCGATGCTTTCACAAAACTTATATGCAGTAATTGAAAATACTCATCATCATTCCCCATTTCCTTTCTCATCTCAGTTCTGTTGTGTTCTGTGGAGATTATGTGATCAGAGATAAACTATAATGTGGTATTTTGGATACAGCTAACGATAGAATTATATGGAAATCTGTTATCAGTTTCATAAAGCTGGGATACCTCATTATAATGGGAAGTTTAAATTTGAGCCTGGGTCTCCCACAGCCCACACAAAGTTCAAATCCAAATTATGGTGCCTGACCATAAGCATTCCTATAAAATTCTACTTTCAGACAGCTGTTTTAATAATTCATATTTGCTTCAAGTAAGGAATTAAAAATATATACAAATTAATTAAAATTACTGGGGCATAAAGATTATTCTCTACTTTGGTTCATCCACAGTCTGTTTGGCCTGTGTCACAACTGGGGAGTGACAATACTGTAAATTTGCCAAAGCACCTCCAAAACAACTGCATCATCTGTAACTGCTTGAATGCCCATATCAGAACTGCTACTTCCCCACCAACACCAGTGCTTTAGGAGGAAAGATGCCATACACTAGGCCAAGTTATGAACAGGAGATTCCTCTCAAAAACTCACACCAGAGTCATCAGGAGAGACAGATTAACATTGAACTATCTGAAAGGATATCAGAAAACAGACTTTAGAACATAAATCTATCAATCCAGAAAAAATTATTGTCTTACCCCTTCAAACCAAACTCTCAGTGGTGGTTGGTGCTCCCAAGCTGCAGTCCTGCCATCTGTGCTATAAAGTCATCAAAAGTGGTATGTTGCTAAAACATGTTATTTCTTTCTATTACAACAATGAACAGGCTTGAATTTATGTTATTTGGTTAAAATTAACCTCAAAGTATTAATCCAGTGTAATTCTTTGATTTGTAAAAGTTCTAACTGTTTCTCCGCAAGATATTGGCCTTTTGTTTGTTTTGTTTTGACCTTACCAGTGAGATTTCTTAGAGAAATAAAATTTAAGTGATCATGTTACATGTCTATCTCTCTCTTTTTTCTACTCATCCATAATTTTTTAACCTGTCCACCAAATTCAATGAACTCTGACACAGACACAGTAATTTCAAAGATGCTCTGTTCCCAGACATATTGTGAAAACAGACATCTAAGTACTTGAGAGAGAACCTACAGCTGTCTGCAGTATGACCTCAGCCCTTGTCAAACAGCAGAGAATACACTTAGAAGGCCTGCATTTAGAACTTCAGCTATCAGATAAATTCTATATGGCAGTCATATCTTCTTGGATAACACTGGAAACAACTCCATAGGAAATGAAAATACATGGTTTAACTTTTTAATGGATATATTGTTTTTTACATTTAAAAATGTTTCTTTAAAAACATTTGAGTTGTACATTTCACTGTGTTACTTATTATTAAATACCTGACACTACATTTCTCTTTTTACATTCTTACTGTTTTCTTTTTCCTTTTCTCAAGAAACTTAGAAATACTCTGTTTATACTCAACACCTGGATATGGAGCTGTAGCAGCCAGAACGAGGTTTCCTTTGCATTTTTTGGCTTCTAAAGTATCTGAACCCTTACATTCTCTTGCCTTTCCTACATTACCACTAAGGGACTTGTTTTGGAGATTAACTTTCCATCTGATGTTCTGCTTTCTATAAACTATCCTGAATCACCTTTATGAGATCTGTGCCATGCTGTGAACCTAAGTGCAGCAATCTGGACAACTATTTGCCTTCTAAGCCACAGCCAAAGTTTTCAAGTTAATAGCATGTAATTAATGAACAGGAAATCATTCTGTCTTGCGCTGAGTTCACTTTTTTCTAGACCATGAATTCATAATGGAGAGCCAACAAAACTCAGGGAAAAAAAAAACAAACCAAACCAAAAGGGAAAAAAGAAAATTAAGGTCAGGCATTTTGCTCAGTGAAGATGGAGCACATCTTCATACAGAATATCTTGAGACAATCTACTCAACCCCACCTGATGAAGTATATAATTGTCCTGAATTTTAATATGACAAGTCTGCTTTTAAGTCTCTTGTTTATGTTTCAATACTTGAAGACTCTGGAAGGATCACAGTGGAAAGCTTCATCTACCTTTATTTATTGATCATGCATAGGAAAAAGAGAGCAGACAGAGGTCCTCGCCCTTATGACATTGAGTGAAGTACCAAGCTCAATGTGTGTGAGTGAAAAGGATTTTTCACAAATTGCAGAATAATAAAAATGAGACATCCATAATCAAATTAATTTTACTGTAGCCAAGCTTCAAAACACCCACAGAGTGGGGTGGGCTCTTTACATGCCCCTACAGTGCATCACGTGTTTCTTTGCAGCCAAGGCACATCTCTGCTCCTTCCAACCTGCTTGCACAGAAGCAGCTGTTCCCAAACCACCCTGGTGACACAATTCCAGTCTGTGTCTGAAGTCATTATCATGGTCCTGTTGCCGTGACAACATAACACTCTCTGTTGCTAATGCATATGTCTCAGAAACAATTAGAGAAGCACCACTATCCCCAAATTGACTTTAATTAGATTAGTTCAAAAATCAGTCTTTAATATCATACATTGGGGGAAAGTTTGTGATAAATCTCTTCTTTAATAAATGATTCCAGGCAAAAGGAGTTTAGTTCAGTTATATTCCTCTTTTATAGCTCTTAACTTTTTAGTCAAACCTAAGAAATATATGTGAAATCAACAATTCTATTTCTATTACTTTGGAACATGTAATAATCACATTTAATCAGGAAGTCCTAAAAGGAAAGTGAACATTTCTTTTTAGATGCCTTGCTTCTACTTCTGAATATTTTAAAATGTTCAGATCTAGAAAGCTTTAGGTTCTTATTGCAATTTTCTTTTGCCTTGCATTACAGTGCTAACATGGGAATTCACTACAAGATGCATCTGATTATACAAACCTATCCCTAGATAAGAATGGACATAATTTGCCACTAAGAAAAGTTTTCAAGTCTCATTCCACATAATCTTTATCCCACTTAAAGTTTAATTATATGATTTTTCAGATTTTTATCTCATCCTTTGTCTTGGTTCTTTTTACTAACTTACAGTTTGATGGTGATAATAGAGACAGTACAACAAAATACTTTTAAGTTTGGTGGGACTATTACCCTGTTCTACCAAGCCAGTTGGTCCTTTCCAGTCCTGAACTCCTGTACAATTATGATGTTTTTACCTAGCATGATGTAGAAGTAGAAAATGTTTGGGGTTCTGAACTTTATATATGTAACCAAACATTACAAATTCACAAAAAAAAATTTCTTCAAACAGAATTTTTTGTAAGATCAGTCGTGCCAAAGTTGCTGGTTCTGTGTTACTCCATTACTTTTCTGAATTCCTTATTTAACAGGTGTCACTAGAACAACATGCAGTTGTCATGTTACAGAGCAGGAAGTGTAACTGTCTTGAAACTAATTTCTTGTTTATCTAAAAATATGTTCCACATGAAACATTTTCTTTCCTTTTGTAAGTGGAAAAAGCCATAATTCTAAAACAAATATTAACAAAAAAGCTCATTGCTTCAAAAACACTTTAACAAATTATAAAAAGAAAAAAAAAACCAAACAAACCCACAAAAAGCCCCCAACAATTTAGGCATATCTTTCCTTTTTTTTTTTTTTTTTT
>VZRX01022237.1:131782-181681 GCA_013398075.1 Notiomystis cincta | reverse complement strand
TTTTTTTTTTTTGCATATAAAAAAAATAATCCTGGTAATAATAACTACAGTATTTCAATGTACTGTTCAAACTGCATTGCTTTGTATTCTCCCTCAGTGGCTGAAAAAAATCACAACTGCTAGATTTGGTAGAGTTGAAAAATGATAGTATTAAGCACTAATTGTTTCCTAAGTCAATAATTTCTCTAAGATGCAATTATATGAAGAAATGAGGTCTTCACAAAGAAAATGGGGTAATTCCTAAATACTCCTCAGCAAAACTGATTGTTGCACATGTTGGGTAAAGATCCTTCCTCAGCTGAGAGACAGTGGACCTAAGCTCTGTCTCACCTTGTAGCTGAAATGCACCTCACTCTGGTATAGACTCAGCCCAGAAAATCAGTGCCCATAATGGCACAGAAAAAATCCATGTGTTCTTGAGAGACCCATGGATGACCTATTTTGCCGTTTTTGAGGACACAGGAGTCTCCAAAATAAGGACTGGTTGAAAGGTCTAATGACCCCAGTAATTTATCTACAGCATGAAAAGAAGACACCTCTGCACCGTGACCACATCCAATCACTCCAAACTCAGCACTGAAATCATATTCTTCAGGACAGATCATCTGGTGGGAAATGACATGGAACCTTCACAGTTTCTCAAAGATATATGTGGTTGTGTACATGCAACCTTGGAGGAAAAGTAATTCCTTAGATACTATCAAACGCTTTTCCAGATTTTGTGCCATCTGTGAGTCCCCCATTTGAATGCGTTTGAATGACCTCTGTCAGTGGCTGCATTTAGAGTCCTCCAAGAACCTGTCACCTGAGTAAATTCACTCAGGTGACACTGAGCAGTTTGACACAAAAATCCCACTTTGACCATTTTCTCTAAAGGCTCTACCTTGCCCTAGATTTCAGAAGGCTTTAGAAGATTATGATTTGTATACAAAACAATCTTCCTCTGCTTCTTCCAGTGCTAGATAAATGGCATTATGCCCCTCATAAGTTTTACAGGCACACTATTCATCAAGGGATTCACCTAAATAAAGAATTATTCCTGTTAAGTTCTTGTTGTGCATGGCTTGGAAATATTTTTAAGACATGAGCATTAGCATTCATCTTTTCTGTCTCTCCTTGTGGTTCCCTCTTACCTAATTTAGACACTTGACCACTCAGTATTTTCCATGTATTTTACTATTAGCTCATGAACTGTATTTGGAGGCTGGACAGATGTTTTGGGATAATATACACTTGTTACCCTCAGAAGAGCTAAAACTGAGGGTTAAATATCCAGAGAAAGAAATTTACAGATACTTTTTTTTCTTCTTCTTTTGTGATAAGCAATAGAAAACATATAAAATATAATTACAGCAATAATATTAGTAAGGCTGTTTCAGACAGTTCCCTGATGATATGTATAGTAGACTACAATGCTGCAACTTGTATAATCTTCATTTTTATTCTTTTATTAAAGGTGCAGTTAAGCTTAACAAGCAATGAGTCTCTTTGTATTTGTTGTGGGTGCTTGTGAATGAACAAATTTGGTCTGTGGCTGGTAGCAGGGAAGATGAGTGTTTCTGCTGAAATTCTTGCTGGATTATCAATGCACACAGCTGGTGTTCCTTTCTCCTGGAGATGTGGGAGACTGAAGATCAGGGCATTTAAATGCTGTTGACTATGTCTATTTTAGGAAATAGTATAGTGCAACAGAAAGTCACTGGATCAAAGCAACTAAAACCACAGACTTTACTTGTGGACCACGTGGTTGCACCTGGAAGTGTTCAAGGCCAGGTTGGAAGGGGCTTTGAGCAACCTGTTCTAGTAAAAGGTGTCTCTGCCTGTGACGGGGATTGGAACTGGATGATCTTATGTCTTTCCCAACACAAGTCATTCAATGATTTAATGATGTAGAAATATTGGATTATATTTAGTGTGAGACTGGAAAAAATATTCACAAACTTTGGTTCAAATCCATCTGAAGGATCAGTGTTTGGGACTTCATGTCCTCATTAGGGGTTGAAACATATTTTTTATGCGCCTGAAACTGATCTTCCACTTCTGTTTCCTCAGATAGAACACTTGCTCATGTACACCAAATCTCCTCTGAAATGGAAACTACACACAGTGTAGTTACTGGAGTTTTGTGTCAGAACTACATTATTGCTCCATCCTAAAATCTAATACAGGCCCATCTTTTGATGAATATATTTTATTTACTGATCTAGAAAGATCTGCAGCTGGTATTCTCTCAGGACCACCACAAAAATATTGCTCCTTTTGCCAGCTTTTCTAGTAGAGGTATTCCTGGTCAGAGCACAGTCACCTCTGGCAGTATGGAAATCATACTTAACACAGACACTGAAGAGCTGAATAATGTTCAAGATATGAATTATGAGGTGATAGAGGTGTGCCTGGGATAAACAAGTAGTTTCAGTGCCTGTTTCTTCTATACTGAATATGCTTTGAAAAATTCAGTACTTTTCAGTAACTCTTGTAATGATAGATTTTATTTCCTAATTATTCTGATGTCTCATTATTCTGCCTCTTGCTAGGTCTGTTCTAGTTCCCAAAGCAGTCAAGCTGGATAGTGCTCTTTGTCAGAAGAGTTCTACATAAGCCTGTACTAAATGCAACATACTCAGATAGAATATAAACTTTGGATGACTTACTTCATCAAAGTAAACCAAAGAACTGTTTTTTAAAGGACCAAGCATCTTTAATTTTATTATTGCTATTATTATCATTATTATCATTATTATTACATCATTTTACATGATGTTTGTACAGATTACTGCAATGTTTTATTGTGAGTTTAGAAATTTTTAATAGGAATGACAATAATAAATTCCTGGCAATTATTTTGCTCTTGTGCTTTGCATCACTACTTTTTACCAAGTCCTTCAGGCACAGTAGGTAACAAAACTCTGAGGACCAATAACATGAAAC
This sequence comes from Notiomystis cincta, assembly GCA_013398075.1. Taxonomy (NCBI): domain Eukaryota; kingdom Metazoa; phylum Chordata; class Aves; order Passeriformes; family Notiomystidae; genus Notiomystis; species Notiomystis cincta. The sequence continues at coordinate 178,753 of VZRX01022237.1, read as the reverse complement.
CATAAACCTCACAATGATTTTGTGGTGAGAAATACCCAAAGATATATCAGATTGCTCTTCAAAAGTGGTTAAGAGTTTATTTGCTTCACAAAATATCTAAATTCTTTGCTAATTCCCTTTGAAGTATTCACAGAAAATTGTGAAAAATTTATAAAGGAAGTCTGAATTTTTAAAAAATGTCCCAAAAATGTATCACAGAACAACAGTTGAGGCCAATGCAACCTCAGTTGAGAGAGGAATTGTGTCAAAGAATTTTACACTGTATGCAGATTTGTTCCTGTGCATCTCCACCTGATATTGCTGCAGGTCACTAAGAAGCTCTCAAAAGAGGGTGAGAATAGCATCACAGAGATTGTTGTTCTCCTCATCTTGGGGAAAACTGATGGTGATAGGAAGAGAAAATTGAATCAAGATTATTTATTTTTGTTTTGTTTTCTTCTCTTTTCCTTCCCCTTTTCATCATTCTTCAGAGCCTAAGCTTGGAAAATTCATGGAAAGTACTAGGTGAATAAAAGACAAACTAGATTCCCAGATGAAAGTGTGGATGAGATGTGAGAATTAAAATGCTGAGGGACTTGGAACAGCAAGCTTACAAGTACCTATGCTGCATCCGCAGAGATGGTGAACACAGGAAACAATCCTCTTTTATGCTGGAGGTAAAATATGTTCAGATAAAGATGATGAGAAGGAGCATGTAGATTTATTGTACTTAATCAGACAAGTTTTATATTCCTTCTCATTTCTCAAGTCTCACATTTTTGCTGCCTTCAGAAGTGACCAATGTCTGGTGCTTGAGGGGAGGTTGAAGAAAAGCCCTTAATGAACTCAGCCAGTTATGTGAAAGGGAAGGCAGAGAAGAGGATATCTTCTTGACCCCTGCAGCTATCAATTTACCCTCGGAAGCATAACAATGGATTACTTTAACATTCATATTTTTGTTATTACTCATAAAATTATTCAGCCCTTTAAAAATCTTTTATATTTGACTTAATAATCTCCTGCTGGAGATTAATTCCAAGGGATGACAGCATGCTGTGAAAAGTATTCACTTTCACAATTTTTGCTGTACTTTTGTGTTCCATTTATTTGATTGCATATTCTTTATTGATTTATTATGTCATAAGGTTAAAAGTAGGGTCTTATCATTCTGCACTTCATAAAAATAAATAGAAAGAACAGACCATTCTATTTTCCTATGTGAAATAAAACTCAAGCTGTTTTCATTTTGTATATATATTGAAAAGTTGAGTTTCTTCACTTTCTGTATATGCAAATAGAGAAGGTAAAGATGACAAAATAGTTTATGTGGTATATTCTGAATATACTGTTTCCCTGTATATTTTTCTATTATCAATATGTTGATTGAGTCCTAAAAATATTTCAGGAGCACCTCAGATATTAATGTAGAAAATAACCCCCACCAATCAATTCCTTTTTGGGACTCATCTACCCTAAGTCTGAGTTTTACTCCAGAATATCACATGGAAATAAGAATGGGAATTATTACATTTTTAGACAAAAAAGGGGATCATTGTGTTTATCTTGCCATATGTACAACTTCATCAAGAAATTCCTGGTTTTATATTAAGCACTACATTTTAAAGGATCTGAAATTCTTCAAATCATGATTCATAGAATTAATTGGAGACAACTCCATTTATGTCTGTGAGATTCTTTCAGTGTGCTTTTAGATTACATGTGAGACTGTCTTGATTAATAGATCACCACACTTTCTAGTACAAAGGAGAAATAGAAGTTAAGAAATGTGCACCCAAACAGTCCAAAGCACTATTTCAGGAATATTTAATAGCATATGGAATCTTACTGCTGGTGAGAGTTCCCAGAAATGTACATACCCCTATTTGTACACTGACAAATACAATCTTAATTAACCTTTAGCACAAGTAGATGATGAAGCTATTTTGCCATGAAATCAAATCTTGAGTATCTATATTGATTCAGGTAACCACAGATAATTTTTTTTTTCTCTTTCCTCCTCTAAATTGAAACTAAATTGTATTTACCCACTATCTAAATTCCTTTAGGCAACTGTCTGGTAAGAATGGAAGCTGTGCTGTGGGTTTTAGCCTGCAGGTCAGTGTGGTCAGTCAAACAGACTGAGTGACTCCAGAGGAGTTCCAAACTCAAAGATCCTTCTATTTGTCCTACTAGCTTTTCCCAGGGCATCACTATCTGAGAAAAAAAACACAGCCTGAGCAACTTTATGTTTCTATTTCAACATTGAAGTCTGTCTCTAGCTGCACAGGATGATGAGAAAGGGAAGACTGGAAGGAGGTGGAAAGGGCTTCAACAAAGCTTCTTGCCCCTTCTCATTTTCTCAGCTCTTCTCTGCATTTGAGATGCACAGCAGTGTGCCAAATGGGTCGTCAGGAGGGAAGCTACAGGGCACTCCTGCTCCTCATGCTTGGGTGCTTCCCCTCTGCAAAGGCTCCTAAACCCAAGACACTTCAGTTTGGGACCCTTGTATTCCCAGTATGCTGGAGGTCTGCAGATCTGAAGTACTTCCAATTGGCTACATGTAGGCAAGATGGTGTGTACCAGAAACTGAATTTTTCTCAGCCTATCTCTTCTGAACATGTCTGTGCATCATCTGTCTGCAGAACACCACTTTATACCTTCTGAGAGGGTTGGGGCTTGCATAAAGTGGAATTGCAGGTGTTTATTCCTTTTTTTTTTTTTTTAATAGTATGGAAAGAATTGATATATGTTTCAGAGATCTGGGTTTCCTTCAACAACACATCTTTGAATCAGATGGTTTGGTACATTTGCTCAGTATTTCCAGATGTCCACCCAGGTGTGCACGTTTCTGTTTAAGCAGTAGAAGTGCTGCCACTGCTGACCAGCCCCTGTAATCAGATCAGTGCTCCATCTGCTGCTATGGAGTAGCCTGGTATTTTAAAGCAGTCAGTCATTAAGTAGGTGACCCAGGTTCAATTTCTTTTTCTGCCTGACGAAGGGTATTACCTGTGGAACGTTTTATGGTGATAAAAAGTGAAGAAGTTTTTGTTCTATTTCCCTCTTTAAAGCTGTGTCTGTGTGTATAAATGATTGCAAGGGTCCCTGGTCTGAGAAGGGAAAGAGCATAGTGGTGTAACTCTGCACCTCAGTGCTGAGTGGTTACCCCAGAGAAACAAGGCTGACTGCATGGAATGTTTTTATGTCCAATCATCACTTAATTTTGTCACAGGATTGGCCCTGGGAGCAGAAACTGGTATTTTCCAACTGGCTGGTGAATGAATGTCTTTGTGTTGCCTCTGTACAGAGGTCATTATTTCGAGGTTGCTGAAAGCCCCTATTCACTGCAGTGGGTACCTGCATGCCCACCAGAAGTGCTGGATGTCACAGAACCATGTCATTAGCACTGGGTGTTGCATTACTGAAGCTTTTAGGCATTTAAGCATTAAATTGGATTCAGTCTGTGATGTCTTTCACTGTCTGACTATTTTTATTTCTTGCTGCTTCTTCTGTGCTGAAGATAATCCAAATTTGTGACATTGTTATACTCTGTTTGCTTTCTCCTTCTAACAGGAAATTGTTATTTTCAATTCCTTTTTATATCATTCTTTTCCAGCAATAATTATGGCTTACTTGATCAAGATATTCAGAGATTGGTAGGATGAGTCACTTTTCCTATTCAGTTTCCACAATGTCAAAATGACACTTTCTTAATCTAAACACCTGCCAGTCCTTTGCAGTACCAAAAGCACCTCTATTCTGCATTCCTACCATTTCCAGTCTCTTTTTTTGTTAAAATACAATCATATCATCTACATTCTCTTCATGCAAGTCTTTTATTTCACATCAATGTACATCCAACAGGTTACCTCCTCCTGTGCAACCAGTACCTCTAATTGTTAGTGAGAATCCACCCTCTAGTTGCTTTTGTCTGTCTCTAAAGTAAATCTCATGCATACATATATATATATATATATAAGTATTGCTGCATTACGGATATGGCAAAAAACAAAGCAACTAGTTTCAACTCTGAAACTACTATATTGTGTGTTCTCAGCACTTGGAGAATCATAACAGCTGGGGATGGAAGGAAAGCTGATGGGTCAGGCTATTCTCTCCTTTCTTACTGCCAGATTGTTCTGAACAATATATTTTTAACATTGCCTGGCCTATTTTTAAATGCAGCTTCTTTTCATACTACTTAAGTCTGAAAAAGTGAGAGACAGATTACTCTTTTATAGCAGAATGACTCTCTTTGACTTTATGACAGTTAAATTTATTTTATTGGTTGTATAGATGAAGATGAAGTGCATTTCATTTTTATAAAGAACTAAAGTATGGGTAATATGAAATCTGAACTGAAAAAGGAACTGCTCCAAAGACACTAACAAATTTGTGAATTTTCAGGTTCTGAAAAATGTGTGCTGACTTTCTGAAAGACTATTACTTGGCATTTTTTGTTATAACTTCTATACTCTCAGTCAGATAACTCCTATACTAAACTACAAATAGGCCAAATACTCAGCTGTTATAAATCCAGTATTCCTGCTGACAGTGCTGCTTGGACAATTTGCACCAGCTTAGGATCTGTCCTTTTGATCTGGCCATATGTTTTTTGATGATAAGAATCACAAATTAGAAATGGATTTACAGAAAATCTCTTTTTCTCTTTTACATCCCTAAGGATACATAGGTGAGCACAAGCTTTCAAATATTAGCAGCTCTGACTTTGGCATTAATGGCTGCTGTTTCAAAATACACTACTCTTGCAAACTTTCCAGTTCCCTGACTACAGGAAATTATGTTGCAAGTGACTCTTAATCAGCTACTGCACTGAGAAATAATACCACCAAAACTAATCAGAAAATGTTATGGGAGCTAAAGTATGAAAAAAAGGTACTGAGCATGTATCTTGCCTTCTTAAGTTTAGTCTATAAACATTATCTACTAAGCTTTAATTTTTGTTCTGATTTTATTGTATTCAAACCAGAAAAATGTATAATTAGAAATGGGGGAAGGAATGAGAAGGATGTGGGAGGAGCAATAAAACTCTTCAAACAACAAAATTGGAGAATCAACACCAGAGGAAAAGAGCCAGGTCTCCCTGCTGTTGTGTGTTGTGCCAGTGGCCTTAAAGGACTATATTAACAGAATGAAATATCCTTCCAAAATGTTGCTTTTGTCAATATTGATCAAGTCTTACATGAATAAAAGAAATAATAAAAAAGACTCACTTAGAGCTGAACAACAAAAATGTGTAGGATAAAGGGGATATAAAAGAAAGAGTCTTCCTGTGAATTGAGTTCATTTTTTGGTAATTAATTTAACATATATACACCTCAGCTTTTTTGAAACCAGATTAATTTAGCACATTGTCAAGTAAGTCACTACTAAGGGGATAATATCAGAAAGCAGAGTGGCTCAAATATTTTCTTAACTGGAGGCAGAATTCTAAGCAGCAACCATGTATAGACTTACAAATGGGTTGAGGGTGCTTGGTAGAGAGTGAACTACACTGTCACTATGCAGACCTGATTCTCTCTCTTCCTGACTGGATACAGGATATTTTGCATCTGGATCCCGGCACAAGCACTCTAAGGTCTTGCATGCCCATTTGGGATGTAGTTAAATAGTAATTACAAGCTTGCTGGAAGTATTAGAGTAACGTGCTGTTAGTCAAAGTGTATTATGAATGTGTTTCTGCAGGTCAGATTCTGGGATAGAATAATTACGCCAGTGCAAGGTTAAAAATAACCCAGTGAGCCAAATTCTTGAGAAGCTGGACACTGCATTCATTGCTTTGCTAAGAACTGCTGCTAAGATGGGTGTCAAAAATGTTCCTCAAGTGGGAAGACCATAAGATTCCTTCATAACAGAAATTGCTAGGAAACCTAAATAGATGAGTATGTCCTAATTCCCCCTTCACATTCTCAGGTCAAAGCTGTATAATACACACCAGATAACAGGAAAGTAGCTCAGTTTTAAAGTAAATATCAAGAGTCCTGGTATTGAAAAAAAAATTCTTTTACAGCAGTATGGGCAAACATGGGAGCAGAGATGAGGTGGAGAGGGAGGAGTGAATTCTGCACAATGATGGCAGTGTTCACCCTTTACTCATTCAACCTGCACCATTTCCACTTCCCTATCATTTAACATGCAACAGTGACTATATTAAGTATTTTTACTATTCCCTACGAAGCCACCCTGGAGGAATGGCACAGCAGACCTGCTAAGCCTCTCAACTTCCATGCTTTTAGCTCCATCTTAATTAGCTGGTGGAATGAATGAAATTATTTTGCCATTCCCATGTCCCAACTTGACAAACTGGGACTTGGCATTAGCTCAGACTAAGGCACTCCATGCAGCTATATATGGTATGTGTTAATGATGCTATTAGTAACACATTGCTGAATGTTAACATGTTAGGGCTTGTAGTTTCATCTCTCCATGGAAGCGACTTGATTAATGTTATAACTTTTTAACAAAGGTATAATTTCTGCGCCACTGTTTTATATCGTCAAAGAAAGAGGGATAATCTTTATATTGCATATTATTATGGTTAATTAAAAAGACTGTGCCAGGCTTTGTACTCCCCTATCCACTCACACATATATAGTGTTTTTCTTTGTTTTTTGAAAAGAGTACTATGATTTGAGGGACCATTGGTCACCTCAGTGAGTGCCCTAATGCCTGGTCTGCTGAGGGCTGACAGGTACATAACAGTATAATGGTTGCAGGGTGCCCAGCCAGCGATATGTCACTTCAAGACATCTGCAAACCTAGTGCTTTTAAATGAAAGCTTGTCATTGGAACAACTAAGAAAGATCTCCTAATGAGAGTAGTGACACAATGGGGACACATTCATCAAGGAATTAGCAGGTAGGGTGTTTTTTGGAAGAGAAGATTGTTAATGATTAAATGGCAATCCTACTAATTAAAAGTCAAAAGGAGATAAATAAGGGATAACTCCCATGATAATTGCCAAATTTATATATTTAGAGAAACCTAGCACATCATAAATATTAAATTGGGCTATTATCTGTGGTGTATCTGTGCCAGGGATCCATGAATAAAGACCTTAGGTGCTAATCACTAGAAATTTTCATTATTTATCTTCTTCCAGATTTTAACAAACAGAAAAGTTATGTCTTCAGTGTAAACCACAAAGAGAACATGAGGGTTTTTTTTTGTTGTTGTTTTGGGTTTGGTTTTTTGTGGTTTTTTTTTTTGAGGAGAAGGAAGAAAAGGATAATGCAATGGGAATGTACAAACAAGAGGAGATCTCAGGCATGAAAAAATCTTTCAAGACAAAACTTGGCTTCTCATTTCTTCTGAGCATTAACCTATTAAGTACACTAGTTTTATGTCAATGTGTAGCTCCATTGACTTCAATTAAGCTATCTCAGATCCCCACCCTGCTGAGAGAGCAACCACAGACTTTTAAAAAATCATCCTACAAAGAAATGCAGGAAGAGTAGTGAATTGGGTCATTTGTGTAATTTTAATAATTCGTCCTGCCTTGTACCTTATGGAACAATTTATGTAAAAATAAAGCTACCTAAAGGTCTTTTTAGGGCCTGTGGTATTGCTACTGATATAAATGGAACTGTTTTATGCCCATTTTTGCAAGATTGAATATGTATTATGTGCACAATTTTACGCACAGTTGGCTTCACTGGACCGGGATCTCGCTCTGATCAGAGCCTGGGACTGTCTGCTTGGCTCACTCAGTGTAGCTGAAAAACTGAACAGCTTGAGAAAGTGGGTCTCACCTACAAGACTCTCAAGTATTCTGGGAAATCAGAGGAGAGGATGGTGTCAGTTATGCATCAGTACAGAATCCGTAAAGAAGTTTAATTTATTGGAAGCTGAAAGCTCATTTGGAAATCTCCACGGTGAATTGTGCCACGGACAAGGCAGACTGTCCCATCTGGATTATTCTTGGAATTGCTTTGGTTTGGCCAGATTATTTTTGATCCACCAGATGCTTGAGTTCCTGTAACAAAGACAAAGTGTGGGAGACATTCAGCAGCTTGACACTGGGGTATTGACAAAGAAATACAGCTACTGACAATTGGCAGAGCTTTCCTTCGTATCCCTGCTGTCAGTCTTGTAGTAATCCTCTTTGGCCTTTTGACTACTGAAAAGGGATAATATTTTTCTTATATTGGATATTATATAGAAGCTAGTAGTTCTAAACAGTTAAAATACAGCTAAGAAGTACCAGGAATTACTTGAGGGGAGCACTAGACATCTATTGCTGCATGCTAAGCCATTCTATCTTTTTGAAGCATGCCAAGTAAACATACTGCAATATCATTCACACGGTCACACAGAGGTTTTAGGCAGAAGTGATATTCTGCAAGCTGAGATCTTGACTCCTCTCTGAATCCCAGTAGTTTAGAATGGGTAAAAACCCTTCAAGTTTGTGAAGTCACTTATTCAATATGTGAAGCCAAGAGTAAAAATAAGACACCGACCTCTCCCTTCTTCCTCCTTTAGACACTTTTCTCTGTAACAGAGGGTAAAATGCAGGAGCAGAATACTGCTGCTATTAAGTGAAAAATGAGATTTTACAGTAAGCCATGAAAATGAAAGTAATAATTAAATCTTCATATAACTTTAGGTTGTATTGCAAGTGCTTAGCTGAAAAATTCGTCTTTAACTCATGGCCTGCAGCAATCACATCTGTTATATTTTAGGAACAGAAAGCTAATGAGGTGGAATCTGGAGTACTGAGCTTAATTGGGCTTGTTTTGATTAAGTGTATGTGCTGGGAATATTTTACACACTAGTATAAATTGCAAAACAGTCAACATAAGCCACAAAATTTGCAAAATCCATTGTGGGTAGTGTCAGAGAAAGGTCTGTTTCCAATAAACAATAAAAGGCAGAAAGAAAATATCTGAGGTTTTAACAACAAAAAAAAAAAAAGTGGTTTAATTTGCTTAATTAGTGGCTTTCCACAGTTGTAAGTGCATTTCTCTCTTGTTCACATACATGCAAATACACACACAGAGAAACACAAAAATGTGCTGTATATTATAAAACTGTAACAGCTTGTCTTTGGGCTGGGTAGATTAAGTCTGACTGGAAAAGGCATTTAAAACTGCATAATCTTTATACAAGCATGAAAAGTTGACATATCCTTCATGCATTACATATTTAGCAGAAATAATAATATTTTACAGCAATTTTAAAAACATGTGTTTCAAGGGGGAGATAGTATGTGGAGCTTTTCTCCTGCCAGTCCTTATCACTTTGGGCCATATTCTTAGATAATGTAAACCCACATAACTTCATTGACTCTACCACATTTTGCTGATCCACTCAATTTAGATCTCATCTCTCAAGTTCCCATGTGTATTCAAAGCTTAGGAGTTGGGGGGAAAAAAAGAGTACTATATTTTAGCAACATTATAAATGGTTTTAAATGGATTTTTCTCTACAGTAAAAAATGTTAGAGTCTGGATGTCTGATATTATCGTATCATCCATAACTAGAAACAGAGGCTGACTCTTCAAAGTAAATTACACATGAATGAAAAGTGTTTCTGTTTAGATTGTAGTCAAAACCACATCAACAACAACAACAACAAAATTGTCTACTGCTTTCATTAGTAGCTCTCAAAACAGCTTCCAAGAAAAAAAAATCCTCCATCTTTGCACACAAGGGAAGTAAGACAAGGACTGCCTTGCAGAAAGCCAGTGACAGAAGTCCCTGAGTGGTGATGATGTGTCCAGTGGCCACCTTAACTGTCATAGTCTGAGGAGACTGAGATAAACCACATGATATGGGGCATTTGACTGTTGAATCTTCCTCTGGCTTGGTGGGTTTAGGATTACAGCTGACATTTTTATACTGCTTACATATGTTAATATATTTCATACTACCTAGACATGGCCATCTCATGTTGACTCCTTGCAGCTGGTAGATATTTTACCCTACCCTAAATCCAAACTAAAAATTTAGGCTGAGATTTTCAAAGTTTTTAAATTCCAATTTATTTATCAGGGAATTATTTATCAGATTCTTCTATCTCTTTAGGGTCTTATCTTTGCCTAATGTATGTTTCATGATAATTGACTCATATCTAAGAAAATGTCAAGAGTTAATAACTTCATTTTAGCTCCTCACTGACTTCATATAATTCAAAAAAAATTTGCCTGAGATAATGTTATTACTAAGAAAAGGAGATATTTCTTCAGATGAGTCTCTAAACAATTCCTGACCTTCCCAGTATTCATGCTGGCTCCTCTGTTCCTCAGGTAATGGTGGTAAATGCAGTGAACATGGAAAGCATGCTGAGTTTAAGGACAAATACTCTGCAGCCCTCCAGGAATATTATGATAGTAATTTTTTAACAGGTTGGATTAAATTCTTCTGGCAAATGAAAATCTCACTGGTGAATTGCTGCTCCTTCCAGTGAGGAAGGACCATGGTATATGAGCACACATAGATCTCCGGTGTACTACCAACACAGGCTAAGGGACTGACTGAGCTAACAGGAGACAATATTCAGGTTAAGTCTTGATGGAGCAAGGTCTTCACTCTTGAAAAAAAAAACCCAATAGCTGTCTAATAGCCAGAGTTATTCAGGGCTTTGGCTTTACAGTTCATTCAGAAGAGTGCACTGCTCGTTGTGACCCCTCACACTGTATTGTCCCATTGGTTCAATAATGACTCTGAGGAAGGAGAGCCACCTACTCTATTATTGGCTCCACCTCCTGGGGTTTTCCTGAAAGGGATTTCCATTCAAGTGTGGTCTAGAGTAACATATGCAATTACACTTGGAAGAATGAAAATGTGAAGAGGGCAGCCACTGCAGCTTCAGGTCGTGAGACGATTGCTGGCTGTGATTAGGAAGAACCCCCTCCTCTCAAATGAAGTATAATAGTGTTCATATCTGAGGATTCAGGACTGGCCATTCTCAAAGACAGGATATTCCCTGTGACAGTTCATACAGGCTTGGATTTCCCTCCTCTTAGCCTTTCAAAATGACAAAAAGGAAAAGAAAACTTTGAGAAACTTTCTACCTTCTTATTGAAAAACAAACTGGGGTAATGGGGAAATAAATTTTAATATTCTGCCATTCTTCTGCACAAACCTGTGCTACAGCTTCTTCCTTTAAAACTCATTGAATGTTCCTTTTTCCTTTTTTTTTTTTTGCATAGACAGTGTTTTATGTTTCTAATATTTAATATAAAAATTCTGAATTAATTTCACTGTATTGAGCCTACTAAATATGATTTCCTTTTTAAGCAGGTTGCTCTTGTGAAAGATTGTGGTCTCTAAGGATTGTCTGTCAGTCACCTCATAAAATAAAGGTTATTATTATTATCAGTGACGAACAATAGCTGATGACTTCAAGTTGAAGAAAGGTCAAGAGACTAATCACTGATATGCTTTCAGCAGCTATCTTTTCTAGTCAGGACTTAAGCGATTGTTAAAGGCATATTTTTCAGCTTTAAAATTTTTCCTGTTATTTCCTCATTGTCTGTATACGTGCATGAAATGTTCACACAAATCCATCTCGGGTCTTTTTGTATATGTCAAGTTTCACTCAAGCAAATGAACAGAAAAGCATAATCATTTATGCTGGAGTATGAATACTTGTGACATTCATGAATTGTGTGTCAGATGGGAGCAAGTGGGTGGGGACTCCTTTTTTCTGTAAGTAGCTATCATGTCTGTGTCATCCCTGAGCAAATTTCAATTCTTGGCACAGTTCTTACACCTCGACTCCATTATTCTTCTGCTGGAATGCTTCTTCCATCCACCCCACTTAAGAGCATGGGATACACTGTGGTTCCTTCTCGAGACCTTTGTTTTAGAATTCATGGACTATAAAACCAGGCCAGGTTTTCTGGAGGTACATCCCTATTCTTTTGATCTTGAAAACTATGGAGTATCAGTAATGTATGAGGCTGTTCAGATCTGGGAGTCTGGACAGAGCTGGTGGGACGTGCTGCCTCTGCTCAAAATTCAGTTAAAGCCTGAGAAGTTTATGTAGGTCAACTGTGCCTTCCTTCAAACTGAAGAAGCTGGCCATGCTTGGAATGTGTAATGTAGGTGGAGACACAGCCTGACAGACACATAGAGAACTATTCAACCAAAGGCTGGTATCAACTGAACCCTTCACTGTTCCTGAACACAATGTTGAAACTACTGAACAAGTCATTGTTGGTAAATGACTGTCTGAAATAGTCTGTTTCTTCACTATAGATTTAAAGGAAAATATTACAGCAAGAGAAAAAAAGAAGGTGAAATTGATTTCATTTAACAACAACCTTCCAGCCTCGCCTCACGTCTCACTCAAATAACCTTTGTAACTAATTATAGTGGAGCTTGAAAATAAAGCACTTCTAGGCTAAAGGATTTTATAAGTCATCAAAATTATCCAGTGCTCAGTATAGCCAAAATCCTATATGCTATTATGTTCTTGTGCCAGGGAGGCTGCCTGCAAGTTAACATCTATAGAGCTATGAGAGGAACAACAGGCAAACATTAGTATCTTCAAATAATATATTGATGTCCAAAGACATTATAGTAGGCTGGGAAATCAATCATTTCTAAGTGTTTTCATCTTTTGACTTTGTATTAAATTCTAAATGATTGTAATAATTGGTGATTTTCCTCCTTTTTCAGGTCTGGCAACATATCCAGACAATAAACTTCATGCATTGTCCTTCCATATTACATGTTTTTTCCCCTTTCTGCCCCTTAAAATTTAGCAGTATGCATTAACATTTGTAACTATCCTCTCTGGTGGAGATTTCAACTAAAACAGCCTTATCTGTACACCCTCTCCATTTGTCTTAGTTTGGATGACTTTTTTAATCCTTTGGAGTCAAGATTTAAAGTCTGTTTACATTAAAGGTCCTTGTCATTCCTAAAAGAAAAAGAGCCTGGATTCCTTTCTCTGGCAATTCCCAGATGATCTGTGTCTTACACCTATATGCCTGAGCCTCTGTTTCTGTCAGTGTACTTCCTTTACTCTAAATATAACATCCCAAATATGTTTTTGATTTTTCTTTTTTTCTTTCTTTCTCCTTTTTTAAACTTTCAGGATACCCAATGCTCCATGCACATTGCTGTAGGGAAAATTTTGTTTCTTATGTTTAGTGACCTTCACCATATAGTACAAGGTCTGTCTGTTTACTTATTTTGGATTTCTTCAAATCAATAGCTCCCAACTGCAGACCACACACCATTAGTGATTCAAGAAGCAGGAGGTCCATAGAGAACTGCCTAGCAAAGCACAGGTTCCTCTGCATTTCCATCTGCTATCTTACATTTAAAAAAAAAAAAAAAAACCAGCTAAAATTGTATTAAATAGTTTCTGAATGCCACTATTCAAAGAAGGCAATTGTTGCTGTTACACAGGGCTGGTATCTAGCTGTGGAGTGTTCCATGTGTGAGGGACTGAAAGTGGCAGTTGTGGGTTTGAAAAGTGACCCACACCCCAGAACAGTTTAAGACCTCTTGGTCTTCAAAACTTCTCTGCCCCAGCTCTAATCCTCTGATTGGCCTGCACGGAATATTCTTTGGAGTCAAATCAGTTTTATGATTTCTAAACTCTGATGGCTTTAATTTGCTGCAAATCTTTCCAGAGATTATGATACTTTGTACAGCATACCTATAAATAAGTTCTATGACAGCCTCATTAATCAGGCTACATTTTAAAAGCATTAGCCTTTTTCCCCTCTGTTGAATCCACAGCTTATCTTTCCCCAATTATAATTAGTGTTCATTAAAAGCAGTACTTTTTTTGCAAACTAGAGAGTTACACTGGGCCTGATGCAGACTTTCTTCATCCTCCAGCTGATGAACCCCAATATTGGAGAGGTGTTTGAAAACTTGGCTCCAAATTAGCAAATTGCAAATGGACTATTTTAAGCAGAGTAAGCCTAAAGAGATCAGTCACATTACTGAAAAGCTTGCTTATGATATTTTTAACTTCAAGATTCCTGGTTCTGAGAATGAAGCATTAATTGGGCCACCTTATGTATCTTGAGGAAAGTAGGTGACAAACAGCAAGATCAAATTCCAGCCCCTATGAAAAAATGAAACAGGCAAAATTGGTCAGCACATAGAAACCTTGCCATTCCTATTAAAGAAAGAACATTTTAAAAAGGATTTTTTTTTTTTATAGTGGCAGAAATATCCCCACTCTGGACAAGCAGGAAACTTTTTGGATGCAGTGAAGTAAAGCTATCAGAAGTAAACCTACTAGAGAAAAATATGGTTCCTAGGCCTTCCAGAGTCCTTGCCAAATGTTTTGATCAGTAGGGCAGTATGTACATTAGCAAGAGTTACCTCATGGAAACATTTACAAGTTAATTATGAAAGTCCAAGTCTATGGTTTGGGAGGGCATTTGGTTTATAATGAATATAGATTTAAAGCATGGTCTTGACAACAAACTTTGAAAAAAATCAGTTCTTTCAGGGCATATGAAGGGGGTAAATGGTACAGGATAGGAGCTTGAAGATTAATATGCCTTGCACCACTACTGTTGTGGAAAGCATTATTTTGCATATAACTTCTTCCTAAAAACTCATCCCTCTATTTCTCTGTCCATCCAGTGGAGGACAGATATTGTCACAGACTGATTCATAAGAGATGTGTTTGGGTGAAGTGAACTGCCTGCAGAGGTCCTTGACATCATCAATAGTAAAGAGATTTAAGTTAAATAAGAAGGTAGTTTATTTCTAGATAGTCTATGTTAGAAGAATCCAATCACAGATTCAAAAACATTAGAGAACTTTAGAGGAGGATCTACCTGACTGAACTTTCACATGAGATTGGTTTCTCAGTTCCCAACAAAATATTGGGCAAATGCAGAAGTACATGATCAGGGAATTCAGATACTTTTAGAAGTCAGAAAGAAGACAAATAGATGTTTACAGGATCCTAGTTTTGAACCTGAGTACTTCAAATTTGTTCATACTTTTTTAACATTTTGAATTTTCTGTATCAGCCCAATGGTGCCAATATCACAAAAACAGGCACTTCTTGAATGTTTCTGAATATATCCAGGTTTTGAATCTTTTTGTGTACTATCACTGGAAATGAAATTAAGGTAACTTTCACACCCATCTTCCCTTCCTTTTATATCAAAACATATCCACAGCTATAACACACTTCCTTTTAGTTAAAAAATGACCAATCTTGACAATACATTCTGATGTCCAGTACCATTATGTCTTTACCTAACCCAAAATCTGTAGTCTGCTGTCAGGTGCATGCTCCACTGGAGTCTATTTCATACTTGTCAGGGAAAGCAAATAGTACTTTTATCCCTCTTCTTTTTCTTGACTGGCAGGGGAAATAATGAGCAGGATACTAGAACTCAGGTGTGATGAAAACCAGTGGCTACAGCTGAAAAGGAAACTGTGAAATGTGCTCATCTGGAAATTTGGCTCATAGGTGTCTCTTCTCCCACCCCATCATGTCAAGTTGTGAAAAGATTAGGTGGCACTGTGAGAAACAATTGAACAAGAAGATTTAAACCAATCTCTCTAAAGAATAAGGTTTTGTATCTGTTTAACAGAACTTAATATCAAGTGGTGAAATTTTTGCAGGTCTGTGACAAGGATTCCTACTCCCACAGAAGGACAACTCTGTGAAAATGGCACTCTGCTGTGAAGGGGACAAGGCTGCTGCAAAAAAGAATGATAAATCATATCTAAGAGATGAAGGAAGTGAAAGCTAAACAGAGCTGGAAAGGGTCAGAAAGGAAAGGATTACAATGGAGGTCTGATGAGTCTTCCTGTTCTGTCAGCTTCTCTTTTCAGAGAATAGGAATTTGTTTTGGTTTGGTTTTGTTTGAGGTTAAAATTTCAAGGTGACTTTGTCTTTCATATGACATGTTGTGAAAAAACGCATGTGATGTGTGCAGTTTGTGATGACTGAGAATGTTTGATCACAGGAAGGGATGGCAAGGGGAGAGGGAGATTTTCAAGGTCAACTTTAGAAACTTTAAAAATTAAATATTTTGAAACCAGTCCCAGAATTCTAATTATTGTATTCTGTACAGTTTTATTATGGACTATAATTTTTCCATAGAACTTTTGCTGATGCTTGTACTCGTCCATTGCTGTAAATCATAGTAATATGCACAGAGGGGTTAGTGATGACCTTACACTGTGCTCACTTTAGCTAGAAACACTCTCTTCTTGCCCACCCTTCAGTCAGGATGTGGGCAAAGTGAATTGTAAGGAGATGTTATACTTAGCACCTAGCTAAGTGTATATTGTTCTGTGCTGTGCCATGCCATGTGAGCATACCATGCATCCACAGGGGAAAAACAAGCTGTCATTGCAACACTTGAAAGTTAATAATCCTTTTTTCTCATTAAAGCTCTTCAGCAAAGAGACAATACTGATTGGAACAGGGTAATACTGCTGCTGACTTCCAGTCTGTTGTTCCCTCCATTATGTTGGATGACCTTCCTTTACTTTGCTTTGACTTGCCCTACTTGAACAACTGGGAGCTGACTTTCCTTCAAACACCTTCCTGTGAGTGCCAGAGGATGGCAACAGCCTTCTACAATTCACTGGGAAAGACTCAGTGGAGAAATTTATCAAACTGCAGCATGGAGCAGCAGGTGCTGTGCTTTTACAAGCCCCATTGAAATGTGTGACTGAGCAAGCCTTGGGAAGAACAAAGCCAGTCTGCCATGTTTTTGTGAAGTGGAAGCTCACATGCATATTGCAGGTGTGGAAATGAAGAACATGATCTATCCAACAAAAGATGAAAATGTCCTTTTAAAGGAGGAGGGAGTCACTTCATGGCAAATACCAGAAAAATTAGATCCTAGAATGGCCAGTTTTTCTCCAATGACTGTAAAAAACCCCTACAGGATATCTCAAGTAAGCACCATCCGGGAAGATGTCTTTACTGTTGATTTCATTGGTGAGCAAAACGAGATTAAATCACCTACCTTGAGCAGTCTGCAGGCACTATAATCCCATCACAGTTAATAGCCCCACACCTACATCTGAGACAACACTCAAGAATTCAAGGCATCCACACCAGACTGGCAGATATGAGAAGGGAATTAGAGGAAATACCCTCTTCTAGAACTAGTAACAGATGGAGATAGGTGGGGTCTTCTAGGGCCTGAGTGTTTAAGCTATTGAATTCCACCTCACAATATGCATTTACACTGTTCCTTGTGGGCTTGAATTTAGGTGTCATTAGTCTAAGCAGGATCCTATCCATAAAGCTGGATGAGATGAATTCCACACAACAGATCTGAAGACCCACATCAATTTTGGAATGTGATATGCGCTCCTCACGAGAACCAACAGTATTTTTGCTGTGTGAATTTCTCCTTCTTTATGGAAAAATGTGGAACTACTGGAGAGAGCTCAACAAAGGACCATGAAGACAACTATTGGGGCTGGAGCATCATTCAAATCAGGAAAGGATGAAAGAGGTGGGATGGTTTATTCTGGAGAGGGGAAATTATAGAGCTACAACCTCTCCCACTAACTAAATTGCTATTGTAGTGTATTGGGTTTGCATGGATTCCCAGGTTTTGGGAGTGGGGGTGATTGCAGGGGAGATTTCTGCAAGCAGCTGCCAGAAGCCTCCCTCTTGTCCAGCAGAGCCAGTTTCAGCTGGCTCCAAATTGGATCCACTGCTGTCTAAGCCTGAGCCAATCAGCAATTGAACATCTCCATGAAAACATATTCAAGAAGGGAAAAAAGTTCTTGTGCTGATGTGCTCAAAGAAGAGAGGAGTAAGAATTGTGAGAGGAACAACTCTGCAGACACCAGGGTCAGTGGAGAAGGGAGAACAGGAGCTGAAGCAGAGATTCCCCTGCAGCCCCTGGTGCAGTCCCTGGTGGGGCAGCTGTGCCCCTGCAGCCCAGGGAGGTCCATGGGGGAGCAGAGATCCACCTGCATTCCGTGGAGGGCCCCACCCTGGAGCAGGTGGATGACCAAGGGAGGCTGTGACCCCATGGCAGGGACCTGCAGACCTGTGGAGAGAGGAGCCCATGCTGGAGCAGGTTTCCTGCCAGGACTTGTGACCCTGTGGGAGATCCATGCTGGAGCAGGTGGTTCTGGAAGGACTGCACCCTGCAGAAAGGAACCCATGCTGGAGCAATTCACAAAGAACCAGAGCCCATGAGCAGAACCCATACTGGAGAAGTTCATGGAGCACTGTCTTTGTGGGAAGGACCCCACTCTGGAGCAGGGGAAGCTCTCTCTCCCTGAGCAGTAGCAGGAACAATGTGTGATGAACTGACTGTAACCCCCATTCCCTGTCTCCCTGCACCTCTGGTAAAAGTAAATCTCTGATATGAGATTTACTTCTCATATCCTGCTCTTATTTTGATTGGTAATAAATTCAATTAATTTTCCTAAGTCAAGTCTGCTTTTACCAAGTATGATAATTGGTGGATTATCTCTCTCCCAGTCCTTATCTCAACCCATGAACCTTTCATAATATTTTCTGTCCCCTGCTCATTTGCAGAGGGGAGTGACACAGAGGCTTTGGTGGGCACCTGGCATCCAGACAGACAACCCACCACATTCAGTGCAAAACCTACAATTTTCACTGCAAATTTTTATATCCTATCTGTTATAAAATACAGATTAACTTGTATGTGTATGTGTCTGTCTGTTGGCATAATTTTTCAAGATAAAATCTCCCTGAGGAGAAAAAAGTGCTGAACATTTCTACAGCAATCAAGGCAACTGGCAAATCAATTATACCACAGGCATCTTTCCTCCCATTTAGGACAGTTTGTTTCATTTTTACACCATAAATGTGCAATCTAAACCAACAAAGATATTTGAGCTAAAAAAAAGAAAATGTTTTCAACCAAAATTCAGGAATGTTCTGAACACCAGATTGCTTGTGCTGTCACAGTGCTAGATGTTATCATCAAATTATATAATCTCAATGCATTGAGATAGTTTGGATCGTGTTTTGCTCCACAGATAGGACAGTATAGCCTAATATTTGTCCAAATTGCCTTGTAGCTACAAATTCAGATTTGATTTTTTCCATTTGCCCATTTGTTCTGGATAAATTGAAGCCAAAGATCCTTCCTTCTTAACATTTTCTGTAACAAATTCAATTTGTAGAGCTGTGTCATAATGGACTGACCATAAATGGTGCAAATCTGCCAGTAATTGGCAAGCAAATGCTGTCTGAATTTGATTATGTTTATTCTTATAGAGCTCAGGTCTTGCAAAGTCACACATTTTGTATATGAGGGTTGAGTGCGTCAATTACCTGCAGGACTATGGACTAGTAATTCCCTTGTTACCTGACTGACTCCTGAATTTACTAAGCAAAGGTGTGCTTAGAGTCAGTTCAAGGCAATACAGCCAAATCTTCATTTTGCTGCTCTCAAGACAAAGACCTGGGACTGTCATGTTTGTGCCATGGCAGCAGGTGAAGCAAAAGCAGTGGAAGGAAAAAATAGGGAAGAATACTTCAGACTCAGTTTTGCTGATTCCACTGCCTCCACAGGGAAGGTAGAACTGTGACTTTGCCTTAAGGAGCCATCTATGTAATTTTAAACACATTGTTTCCCACACCACCTACCTGCTCTCACAGCTCAGGACTTTGTCCAGTGGTGGCAATGATAAAAAGTTACCTAGCTTCTTAGGCATTTAGTACAGCAGGCATTAGGGATTATTTTTGTCTTTTTTTCTATTAGTTTAGGGAGTTGCCTATCTTGCTCATGTGTGATTTAATTCTCTTTATGTGTCCAAGAATCACACACATGAAACATCCTGTGCTTCTGTATTGGTTTTGCACGGCCTGCTTACCTGGTTTCTGGTAGCAATAGTACCACAGCTCAGGACTTGTACAAGCCAGCTTAATGTGAGGATAAGCTACAAAGATTCTGGAACTGTTCCTTTACTTAGCTGTAAAGTTTTGCTCAGATCTGTGATGTGTTGGTTTTCCATGGCCTGGTTTTTAGTAGCAGGAGGGTCACAGAGATGGTTCCTGTGAGAAGCTGCTGGAAGCTTCCACCGTGTCCAGTAGAGTCAATGGCTGATGGCTCTGGAGATGGACATGGAGATGGCCAGGAGTGGGCAATGAGAGAGGTTGGTAATCCCTCTGTGATTTAAGGAGAAAACCAAAACAAAGTCACAAGGTGTTGCTTCTGGTTAGAGAAGAGGAGGAGGTGAGAATATGTGAGGGAAACAAAATGGAGACACCAAGGGCAGTGGAGAAGGAGGGGCAGGAGGTGCTCCAGNGGGAGTTCACATTTCAGCAGTTTTGGGAGGACTCTGTGCCCATGGGGGAGCTCATGGAGCTGCAGGTGCGGTTTGGCTGCAGCTCCTGAGTGTGGCCCCACGCTGGAGAAGTTCCCACAGAAGTGTCTCCCGTGGGAGGGACCCCAGGGCCTCACAGGGGATGGACTCCTCTCCCAGAGCAGGGGAGAAAATCTCAGTGATGAACTGACCAAATCCCCCTGTCCCGTCTCCCTGCGTTGTCGGTGGGAAGGAGGGAGGGGCTGGGGAGGGAACAGTGTCTTAAGGACTTATTTTATTTCTCGTTATCTTCCTCTGACTCTGTTAATAATAATTTTCACTTTGCAACCTTAAGTTGAGCCTGTTTTGCCCTTGAAGTGTTTCTCCCAGTCCTTAACTCACTCATGAAACATTTCTTAATGTTTTTTTCATTCTTTCCCCTTTTCCCCTCTGCTGCCCGGCTGTTGCAGGGGAGGGTGAGCGAGCGACTTTCGTATGTGCCTGGTGTTAGGCCAGTGTCAAACCACGACAGCTTCCCATGTCCAGATAAATTCAAATAGCACAAATGTCCTACAGCCAAAGAAAAGAATATCTGCGGTTTCAAAGCAGGGCTATGCCTACAAAGGAAGAAGCTAGGAAGCTTACTAACAGCATCCCAGAAATTAGCCATGGGTAATGAAATATCCAACCCAACATGCATAAGCAAGTGCTTGTCTGACTAAATTACCTTATAATTCAGATATTGGCTGTTGAGTTTGTATAAACATATGTATTCTTATATTTTAACATAGAACTCCTAAATTATTTTAGTAGAGAACAGTGTAGAGAGCTTATTTATTGGCAGACTGCCTCTATGACTGAGCAGGGCTGAGGGAGGCTTAAGTGTGTTCTGGGTAATGTAGTCTGATTTCTATTTTAATGGACTGAATAACTAGAGCAGGCACTTATGTTAAATGGCCCGACCAAGAACTCAGCAGCCATTTGAGGTAAGAGAGAGTTTAAGATAAAAGTAATAATCTGTAAGAGTTTATTGTTCTAAAACAGGATAAAATGTGTAGTACCAGAGCCCAAGAGAGCAGGTAGGACATTTGGTTCTATATCTGACCTGGATGGTGATTTGCTGTGTGATTTTGCACAAATTTGGGGACTATTCCTGGATGATGGTTTAAATGTCCATAAACCATATTAATTTATTTTCCATTTGAGAAGCCATGGAAGGAGAGATTCTGGAGCTTAACTGATGTTCCCTGGTGCTTTAACATTGCTGGATGACTGCTATTCAGTAAATATAACATTTAGAGAGTTAAGTTTAATCTGTCTGAAGTAATTCAGGAGGATTTCCACTGAAGGCCACTGAGTGGTAGCATGAGTAAGATCACTTTTCAGTCCTTCATTAGGAGCAAAAAAATTACCTCTCCCCAGCTTTCTGTGTTGGGTTGCTGTTAATGCCATCGTGCTGGGTTGGGACATAAACTCACGTGAGCACTGTTTTATATCCTCTTTACAGAGTCTGCACAAGAGGCTGTGGCAGTTTGCAAAGCCATGAAGAAATTGGCCAATGATGACATATCTGAAGATGGCTATGGGTTAAAGCCATGTAGGACATCGTAAAAAAGAAAATATCCCAATAATTTTTACCAAGGTAATACTATATTTTAGGACAAATACTTTAGTCTCCTCATGTTTAAAAAATTCAGGTTTGAGGAAAAGTCAGCAAAACCAACTTGACTCACAGAAAATGTTATTAACATTTTCTTTCATTTCTTCTTACTTTAAATATTTTTCTCCAAGGCTTTTTGATTTCAGTCTCTAACTCACTGAATCTGGGGAGAATTTGATTAAAAAAATTAATAATATAGACTCTCAGTCAAAAGTGAATTGAATGAAAAACCATACAGGGTATCATGGAACTTTTAAAAGATAAACATTTTTGAAAAACCCTGAACAGAGTTTGGAGTTTTCCTTGGGTTTTGTTCATGAAGTTTATGTGCTTTTGACAGACAGAAACTGAAACTGACTAAAGGAATTTAGTGAAAAGATGACCTGCTGAAGTACTTTTTTTTTCTGTTCTTTTGGGAGCAAAAAGGGAGGGTTAGCTTTCAAGTTTCAATCATAACATGAGCAGGTTTAAGAGTACAGCTAGATCAAAAGAACATAGTTCCAAAGAAATTGAATTTTTCCACATGGGCTGTAGTGAGTGTATGTGTTATGTAACCCAGGCACCTAAATATGGTGGTGCTTCAGCTGCAACATCAGTGGGAAATGAATTTATTGGGAATGCATTTCCCAATAAATGTGGGGAAAAGCTACAGGGTGAATCAGAGCATGTGTGGTTAAATTTTGTGTGATTACAAGGGCAAACAGTACTGGAGAGTAGGTGGGAAGGCTCACTGTTAGCGTATCAGTGAGGGTCTAGGTTTGTAAGAACAACTTAATAAGTTTAAATGAACTGAGTTACTAATTTGTTTTTTTTTGTTTTTGTTTTTTTGTGTTTTTGTTTGTTTGTTTGTTTGTTTGTTTGTTTGTTTGTTTGTTTTTTCTGGATGTCAAGAGTAAAAGGGAAAATAGGTATTTGTTGTTTTAAATCTCTACATCAGGTTTGGACTTCTATGGACTGAGTTACTAGCTTCATCTCTGATTCAGTAAAATATTCTTTTAATCTAAGTTAAATCCCAGTGTTATGGAGTCTGCTTTCCTGAAGAGAACACAATTACCTTTCAAACTAAGAACCTAAATGTAACTTCCAGAAAATATCAGCCCCAAAAGAGAAGTTAAATGTGTGAGAACATTTCTACCTATTGCTAAGTAGTCATGAAAAATTAAATTATTTCAGAAAGGATCAGAACCATCATATTTCTGGAATAAATGCTTTTGTCACAAGGCATAAAAGAACAATTATAGTCTTTTGCTTAAGCACAGAGAATATTCCTAGCAGTCCCCACCCCCTCCTGCCCTCAAAGTACTTACTATTCTCTAAAGGTTTGGGTTTGTTTCTTGAACTTTTTCTACTCCCTCAGCTCAATGTTTTCTGACAGATATTTTTTCAGGTCTTTTTAATTCTCCCTTCATTCACTGAAGAGCTTTGCAGCTGTACCAAGATGTCTTAAAATGTGTCTGGTATTAGTAACAGTACTACTTGTCTTTCTTATCTTTCTACAGAGAATTGATGTAACCTTGCTTCCAGTACAATCAATGGGCAGAGAGGGATGCAGCATCAGGGTGTGGTGAAAGCACAAGCACCCCATGCTTGTCCTGCTCCATGGAGTGTATATTCCTGGTGATGGAGGCTGGAGGGAAGAAAAAAAGGCACATTTTTTGTTTTATTGTTTGAAACACAACAGTTTTACCTGCATGGAGCTCAAAGAACAGTTTACAAGGGGTAGGCAAGCTTCCATATCACCAGTTTCAAAAGTTCTTTATTGACAGCACATTTTTTGCTTTGAGCCAGCTGTTCAAGTGATGGAGCCTGGACAATACCTTCTGTTGTTTTCCCATTTGTTTACATCCTGCCAATTTCACATATAACAAAAATGTCATCAACAACAGTGTTGTGTCCTTATGATACAAGACAAGACTGTACAGAATTTATTTCTGCCTCTGCAAATAGACAGGAGCC
The DNA here is from genome assembly GCA_013398075.1 of Notiomystis cincta. Taxonomy (NCBI): domain Eukaryota; kingdom Metazoa; phylum Chordata; class Aves; order Passeriformes; family Notiomystidae; genus Notiomystis; species Notiomystis cincta. The sequence goes on along the minus strand of VZRX01022237.1, from coordinate 154,932 downwards.
TGAGGCAGCATCTACACCAGTAAATTGAATAGTGAGGGCAGCACTATTTTGACCCTGAGGCCAACTGACACCATCTAGTCCCATCTATCCTACTAAATTCTCATCTTCCAAAACTAGGAGGCTGTGTCTCAGCTGTCTAATGGGGATTGCCCTTGCTTAGTTCTGACCCCCTGAGCACCCCTGGGAACTCCATGGGATAGTGCTAACCTGGACCTGGATGAAAGCATGCCCAGAGCTGGCTAATAAGTTAGAAGTATGGATGACTGAGCCTTGGCAGTGTTTCACTCAATTACATAAATTTGCCTTGATGCTCTTCTGTTTCAGATGTTGCTGTCTCTTGCCTCTGTATCTCACTATGAGCTCAAGTTCTGCAGCCAAGGGTTTGGAGGTGGGAGGCCAGGAGAAGGCAGAGATCAACTACTCCTTCAGAAAATTTTTCTGATAACACAGGGCACACAAAAGAAGATGCAAATAAGGCCCCTATATTCTCCCTTAAGAATATATCAATGTTTAGCTTGGCACTTCTATTACAGAATTTAATTTTCAATATAGAAGAAAGAAAAACGAAAGGAAAGAACACTCCAAGACTCTTAAAGTGTATTGTATATTTCTATAAAAATATGCAGAATAATTTTTTCTTTATATTAATTATTCATGAATGAGTTAGTACATTTTCATATGCAAGAAGAGCTTTATGTTATAGCTTGGATTCTACTTGCATGACTTGTAGATCAGCTTGGGTTGGAAATGACCTTAAAAGTCATCCTGTTCAGGCCCCCTGCCATGGGCAGGGACACATTTCACTAGACCAGGTTGCTCAAGGCCCCATCCAACCTGGCCTTGAACACTTCCAGGGATGGGACTACTTAGGGCAATCTGTGCCAGTGCCCCATCACCCTCACAGTAAAGGCTTTCTTCCATGTTCAGTCTAAATCTACCCTCTATCAGCTTGTAACCATTGCCCCTTGCCTGTTAATACTGGTAAAAAGTCCCTTTCTAGCTCTCTTATACCCCCTTTAGGTGCTATAAAGTTTCTCTGGAGCCTTCTCTTCTCCAGGCTGAACAACTCCAGCTCTCTCAGCGTGTCTCCATAGAGAGGTGCTCCAGCCCCTGATCATCTTTTTGGCTTCCTCTGGACTCACTCCAACAGGTCTATGTCCCCCTCCTCTTGGGGGTCCCAGGGATGGATGCAGTACTCCAGGTGGAGTCCCATGAGGGCAGAGGGGCATAATCACCTCCCTCAATCTGCTTTTGGGAGAGCTCATGGCACTGTTGGCTCCCCAGGCTGCAAACACACACTGCCAGGGCATGTTCAACTTCTCATCAGCCAACATCCCCAAGGTGTGTTCTCCAGGTCTGATCTCAGCCTATTCTCTGTCCAGCTTGTATTTGTGTCTGGGATTGGCAAAGATCTGGTAAGAATACTACAGCATCACTTTGGAAGGAGTGAGTCTTCTTTTTTTTTTTTGACAGACTTCTTAGGTGTCTATTGTGATCATGAAATCACTTGGAAAAATAGCTAAAAGGGAGGAAATACATCAATGTTTTATAATGGTCTATTCAATGGCAGTAGGTGATTTGTACTTGATCATAGCCTTGAATTTCTATTTGCTGCATGGTTATACAGAATGAAAAGCATTGGAAAGTCGTAGATAATTTTGGTTTAATTACATGGTAGAAATTTTAATTTCTGAAGCTAAATTGAAAATAGGAGATAAGAATATAGTTGGCTTTATTTCTACTTAAAAACTGTAAGAAAACCCCTCTGTCTAAATGTTAGAAAGGAAGTGAGACTGTTTAGCTATTAAAATTGAATATCTCAATGAAACACTGAAAGAGAGAGTAGCAATGTGCATTGAGCAGTGTTAACAACCTTCACGTGTATACTGTTCAGGGGACTCATGTTTCCACTTAACTGTCTTAGAAGGACATGAAAAGCAACCAGTAGTCAGTTTTTTAAAAGAATGAATAACTCACTTCTTTCATGTTTGACTTCCTTTGGTTTCATGCTGTTATTTGTATGTAGACTTATGGCCACCTAAAAAATCTTTTAAATGGACCAACAGTACTGGATTCTATAAAAAAATTGAGATAGAAATGCCATTTCTGAAAATATTCAATTTATAAGTATGTTTGTGCTTCATAGTGAATGTCAGTGGGGTATCCTCAAATAACTCCAAAGCCAGGAACAGGACTGGCTTGAGACAAAGAGTGCTGCTAATGAGCAGGACTTGTTCCCTAAGGCCTCGTGCCAGCATCACTTCCATTCCTCATGCTGGAGCCCCTCAAGAAAGCTGCAGTCCCTGCAGGGCTGGAGCACCAGAGTCCACACAACTGCCTGGAACACCAGTGCTGTGCTGTGAGCTTGAGAGTTAGACTGTTCCTCCAGGGCTGGAGCTGAAGAGGAAGGTACGAGACAGCAGATGGTTTCAAAACAAACAAACACACACAAACACTCCAGAAAACAGATGGGAGAGCCCAGGCAGGGTGAGCATTCCTGGGATGACGTGGAGCAGTCTAGAGCAGCAGCTTTGCTGTGAGTGTTCATAGGCTGGGTAACTGAGGCACCACAGAAGAGAGAGGCAGGAAGGAAGTTATTGCTTTTTTGGGGGGGTTGGCAAGAACTACTGCACTAAGGCTGCTTAGCTGGAAAACAGTGGAAGTGCTTTTTAGCAGTAGTGTTTGAAACTGATCTCCAGGTGAATAGAAATGAATTGTCACTATTCCAAAGCTGAACTGAACAGGGAAAGACTGTGATCCATTCCTTCTAGTTTTGTCATTCAGTTCTACCACCCTTCAGCTGAGTAACTCCATATCCATATAATTTTCAAGAAGATAAAGAATTTGGCTTATAAAGAACAAAATTAACTTCTAGGTTCAAAATCCAGTCTAGATTTAGAAATGCAAATCTTTATCTCCTATTTTTTTTTATTTTCTTATACAAAGAAATGTGGAGATTGCCTACCTGTACACTGAACAATGGTGCTGTGGAATAAAAAACAACTCAGATCTGGATTGCCCACTTACCTTCCTTTGGGTGCTTCTTTTTTTTAAGCCCATCTCCATGAATTTGCAAATGCAAATGTGATTTAATAAAGGACAGTGGGTGTCTGTACTGTGTAGATGTGTGAAGCAGAGAGAGATGCTGGTGGAGGGTGGATAATTCTAATCAAACTACTCACACCTTGCCCTCCTTGACATGCAATACCACTTTAAACAGCAGTGCTCTAATAGAGAAAAGAGCTACTGTACTTACCCACTCAATAATTTGCATAATTTTGAAGAGCTGAAAATGTCACTGCTGTTTTATGATAATTGTGGGGAAATGATTAGCTATAGCATTTATGCATTCCAGGAAAAAAAAGAAAGTATTTTACTATTCTCTCTTTAATATTAATAAGGATTAATAAAATGAAAAATAAAATCACCTTGGAGGACAAACATTATGTATAAAATAATGGGTGTCATATGAAGGCACATGAGTCATCCATCCATTTGCTGTAGCCTGTCATGTCTGGGAAAGTCTTAAAAAGACAACCTCTTGACTGCCCCTTCTGCAATTTCAAATGCAAATTTTAGTAATAGGAATAGCTAAAAATAAACCATTATTTTCTTCCTTCTCTGCTTTGTAGCTTTGATTAGAATACACCAAATTTATATCTCCTGTAATTCAAACACTTTTAAATCGTGACAAATATATATGAGGTGCTCATCTCCTTTTCATCATTATTCTTCCAGACAAACCCTTTGAGAAGATTGAGACATCAGTTCTAGGTAATGGTTTTCAGTCCTCACAGCTCCTTGAACTTAGCAGGTTCTGTTGTTGCAGAGACACATAAGTGAAGAATGGGACCAACACAAATTCTTGTGGAGGCACGGTTTCATAGAGGGCCCTGTCCAGCATCCTTTGACTTTCTATGCCTTTCTCAGACTCCTCTTTTTCTTATACTGCAATAACAGCACAGCTGAGATTTAGAAAGGTCATTTTTACAGTACTCATGAAAGCTTAGACTGCTCTACTTTGCCCAGCTCCATCTGGGAATCCAGCCATGAATTCCAGTCTCAGGGTTTTCATCTCTGTGTGATGTGAATGATGTGTTTCTCCTGACAGACCCTGTTTTGACAGTCTCTGCAGAATGGAGAGTTTTTTAATCATTTTCCTCCTGGTTTAGTGAACCTGCTCAGTTACACTTAGACTCTAGAAAGGAGATGAGAAAAGAGATGACAATTATGCTACACATATGAAGATAAAAGTTTTAGCTTTATCTTCTTTATCCAGCACAGTTTTTCAGTGGATGAAGTATCATGTATTTATATGATATAAACTCTCATTCAAAAAACATCATAACTTCTACCTAGGCCAAGTAAGTGTTCCAAAATATGACCTATATTCTATAGAAAGCTCTTGAGACATATTTATTTTTGATTTATAAGGAAAATATTATTGGGAATAGCTAAAACATCTGTACTTAAAAGAACTATTTATTTTTATCTCTTTTTAGAGAAGACTAAACAATTACTGCCTTTTTTGACATGTAGGTGAAAGAATAAAAGGTAACCTGGACTGACATGACAGAACTAACACAGCCTCACAAAGAATGGTCACTCCATCTAGTGTTCTGAGATGTAACTCTGTGCAGAAGACCACCCACCATTTCTTGTAGAAGGGCCAGAGTTTCAATAACTGCTCTGCAAGTTACAGGGTCTTGCTAGAAGTAAACCTGATGATGCCATCAGGAGACCTCAGAGTGAAAGACATCATTTCCACATCCACTGGAAAAGTTTGCAAAGACTTTTATTTGGTGCAGAAGTCCATATTGCTGCAATGCAGTGTGTAGAATGGTGTACATGGACTATTTCTATGGTAGTGTAGCCATCCTAGTGTGGCTCAACACCCTCAGGAACTGACTTTGTCTCTCATAATTTATCTCTACTGTACTCACTGTCACTACAGTGACATTGGCTACAGCAGCATATATAGATCTCTCACTAACAAACTAAAATCTTAAGTTTGATTCTCTGGGTTGTTTTCACTACATATTTTTTTTCCAATAATTAGATGAGAGCATTTCTTTTTAGAAAGTGTCATGTTTAACCCCACCCAGCAACTGAGTACCATGCAGCTGCCTACTCACACCCTTGTCTTGGTGAAATGAGGAGAATCCTCTAAAAAGAGGTAAANGAAGAATAAAGCCCAAGAAAGACATATTTGGGCAACCTGTTCGAGTGGCTCACCACTCTTAACGGTAAAGAACTTTTTCCTAATATCTAATCTAAATTTACACTTATTCAGTTTGAAGTCATTTGGCTACCTTCAGATTCTAGCCCTATGATCTTGTTGGTCTTTGACTCCAAGGTTCAAAGACCTCCAGTGCTCAGCATTTGTTCTTTGTGTCATTACCTATTCTCAATGATGAAGACCTTTCTGTTCAATACATTGAGCTATTTAAGCTTCATATCATGACTCCTTTTCCAGCCACTGAATAGTGTTTTTGTTTAGTTCACTAGTTGTATAGTTTTCACTAATCTTATAAGAGGTGTAGTCTGTCTCTAAGACTGGGAAGATACAGCCACTACTCCCACCTTTGCTTCTGCTGCCATTCATTGGCTGTTTGGAGGGATACTTCAAAAGAAACATCTAAAACTGTATCTAGTAGAAACATATTCAGATAACTGAGTGCATTCATTTGACATTGAATGCTGAATTGCTTAAAAAAGCAGGAGATACAAACTCTCACATCGTTCAGATACCTTCAAATTATCAATTTCACTTAATACTTGTTTTTCATTCCAGTAGTTCTGACAGAGTCAAATCACAGCTAGGATTTTTGTTTATTTTCCATATACATAACCACTTTCATAAGCACTTTCCTTTTCTGATGTTATCATTTTTGAGACAATGGTTTTTGCCAGTTTTTCTCCTTCAGGATTTTTTACTTAGTAGTTCATGCTGCATCTTATTTATCAAGAAGGGCTTTGTAAATACTGTAAATTCAGGACTTTTCAAAGAGTATCAATCTATCTTAAGTTGCTTCTCTCCTCCTCCCCACCCCCAATATACCCATTGCAGGTCTTTTATACCTCATCTGAGTGAGCAGTTCAGAATGAAAAAATAATGTGTACTGATAACAGTTATATGCTAATTCATTAAGGTCTGACTTTACCTGAGTGCTAATTAAAGGAAAAATATTTGAAGGATAAAGTAGGGCTTGCAAGCATATCACACACGGGTTCTTCCCTAATATATTTCCTGTCTATCACACTTATTACTGCAGGGTGGGCTGACAGGTTAATTATGTACTTGCAGGAGAACTGATACAGAAGATATTATGATCTCAAAAGCAAACACTTACAATCATTTTATCTAAACAGAAGACAGCCTCACCTTGATGAAGGTCTGCATTTAGTGAACATTTTAAGGCAACAGTCACTGCACTCTCAAGGAAGATACCTGATAAGTTATCCATTAGCAGATACCAAGCCAGCAGTAGAAGGAATGTGCTGCAAGAATGTAACCTATTCATATGGTAGTACATGGGGAAAAAAGGATTGATTTTGTGATGAAGCCATAGGACTGGGATTTACAAAATTCCATTTTAATTTCCAGGTTAATTAATTTCCAGATTTCTTGTGTGCAAGCCTTTTACTGACCCAGACACCCACTGAGTGAGATTATATCTGGTGGGTCATACAACATGGGGAGATCGTGCTGAAAGCTGTTCCTGACTCTTTGACTGCCATATGAATATATTCCTACTGTCTGGAAGGTGTGTTCCCAGATGTCCCCAGGGATTGTGGTTACAGTGGGGTTGCACTTTGAGAGGGACCCTCCTAAAAAGCATGTGCAGTTCTACTGTGGTGCAGTACAAAATTTTTTGGCTGTTCTGGGACAAGCAAATGCATCAGCTGATCATGGTTTAGGCTGTTCATCTACTTGTAGCAAACCTTTTGCCAGATCTAGAGAATGCTGTTCATGTGAGTACATATGAATTTTCTGACTCCTGGAAGGGACTATCTGGAGAGAGGCAAGAAGACTTAGTCACACACTGAATAGATGATGTAGCTGCAGTCCTATCATGGAGATCTTTATATATTTTATTTAAAAAGAAATCCCAAAACTTGAGTCCAATCATTCCTGACATTTTGGGGTTCCTTGAGTTCTCATTTCAAGTTTTCTCCCTTCAGTTCGTCTGTTTTTCTTTTCCAAATTAGCTGCACTGTTACTCTTGTTTCTCTTTAACTGTCTGCCATAATTAACACTCACCCATTTGATGTCAGTAATTCTGTACTTTGTGATTTTTCATAGCTTACAACAATCAAACTCAGACAGTAATTAAATAATAATGCCTAGATATCAAATAATTTCTTTTTCTGCAAGGTTTTGAATTCATCATAATGTGTTTTACCTTCCTCTGTACACCAAAGCTACAAGTTCTATATCAGCTATTGGGTTTCTGTCAACTTTCCACAAAGGTCCAGCAGGCTGTGCACAAGTATTAGTTCCCTCACATGGATCTGGTTTTAACACAAGAATAAAATATTCATCAACTAAATTATTCAAGGAGTAATTGTTGGTATTTGTTGAATAATGTATTCTGTTCATGGTGTCTGAATACTACAAGAATGAGCTGAATAAATTATATGCCAAAGCAACAAAATCACTGCCTTGCATTTGTTGAATAGCATTTTATCTAAGCTAAATGTATTTTAATAAAAACATAGCATAAGAGAACAAAAGTTTTTACCTTTTTCTCCTTTCTGACAGAGTATGGCTTTAGGTATGTATTGTGATAGTCCTTAAGCTGTACAACAGGTGTTGAGAACTGACAGCTAGAACAATAATATCTTAGGTGGTGATTTTCAGAGAACACAAAACATAGTATTCCTTCTCTTCAGAAAACATTTATTTTATTGCTACTAGAAAGCAACCTAGTAAGTGGGCCACAGTAATTGTGAAAGTAACTCAAGTTCTGCTTATTCAGTATTAAAGTTTATATGTTCTACACATTCAGCTGTCTCACCCCCCTTGCTCACTTGCTAGAATCACGTTCTTCACTACATGAACAAATATTGTACTACTGAAAAAATACACATGCTTTTATTTAAGGGTAGCACTGAACAATTCCACATGGACAGAAAAGCCCAATTTTCAGCAATGAGATGTTTCATCTAAGAAACCTGTGAACCAGGAAGTCTGGTCTGAATAAATAATGGGATATACAACAGGCGCATGTTGAAGAGAACTAAGAGTTGACAGTCCTTCAATTCGGTACTGACTTGAATAATGACAAATGTGATCCCAACAGAAAAAGTCTGGCTGTTCAGTTCAAGCTGCTTCCATGTGGGTGGGAGGGATGTTAAAAAGGAACAACTCTATTTGAAAAAATTTACATCATCATTGTGTCCTGACTAATATTCCTTGAGGCAACATTTCAACTTCAAATGGCTGCTGACACTTCCATTTATGCAGAGGTATTTCTGATAGTTCTAATATGGTGGCCAGCCCTCTCTCTTTTGGTTAAATTACAAAGAAACATAACACCAATAAAATCTAGTCAAGAAAATTGCAAGACACTCACCTTTAACACTTACCTGGAAAGCAGAACAAGAGAGGGTGGTATGGATTCTATGGGTCCTGCATACACAATTCATAAGTTATTGACACTTATGAAAAGAGAGTTCTAAACAATCTTTCCATAGTCACACAATAACTCACATTACATTGACAGATTCCTACAAGGATAATCACAGATTATCTTGAAACATGGAGTTGAAATGTGCTCAGTAGGCGCCTTTCTTTGTGGACAAGTAGCACAAAAATGTGTTCCTTTTGGTTATTTCTTCATCCATCAGTACAGAGACTCCCAATATCAGTTTGTTTCGGTGTCAGTCAAAGGAGCTTGAAAGCTTACTGAAATCAGAAATCAGTAAAAGTAACATAATTAAACATAAATTAAGCACATGCTTACAAAGAGCATTCACTCAAGAAATGGGTTTGATTTAAGCACTCACTTAAATATTTTGCTAACTCGGTCCTAAATAAGTAACAGTCATTTTGTAGAAAATCACATTCTGATTGGTATATTTAATTCTGTCTACTTTGGAAGAATTTATCTTCCTTGTAAATATTCTTACCAGCACTTTGTGAAATGTTAGTTTTTTCAGATATCTCTTCCCTGCCCTCACAACACTGCATGAGAACAGCTTACTAATTATTAGGAATTCTACTTCTCTTGGTGACTTCAGCCTTGATTGCTATGATATTCGGATGCTGTCACAACCCAAGGTGAAGACTTCACCTGGGGAGAGAAGCATGCAAATACTGCATGCTATAAAAAGGAGAAGAGAAATACTGACAAAAATAAGGCGGACTTGTCTCAGAAAAGATTTGGGTTTTGAGGTTTTCATGCAGTCCAGAAGATTAATTAACTCTTACTTAGCTTTGAGAGAGAAAAACTGAACTTGCATCAAAAACAGCTACTTCATTGCTTCTTGCAACACAGAAAAATTACTGTAAAAGAATACTAATATCTCTATTATTTAGCACATGCATAGTCAGAACTGACATATCAGAACTGACTTGAACATCATATCATTCTTTTAAATGCAATAAAAGTAGCTAGCTACTTGTAACATGTTACCAGGTTAGTAAAAATAGTCTTCCTCACTCAAGAAGATAATTTCTCTTTTCTCAGACCATTATGATGAAATGGAAGCTTTTGTTTCATCTTTTTGGCTGTTTAATAAATATAAATCTTAAAATGCTTCTCTTTTAAATTTAAATTAGGCTTTGATCATTTTTTGGTGGAATACATTCACCTGTAAAACAGTTTCTGAGAATATAGAGAAATTTACCCTCTAACTTGTGAAACAGTTCATTTTCAAATATGTTTGAGAAGTGAGCACACTAAAGACTCCTTTGTCCTTGATTTAAATTGTTGAAATCCAACAGATTGGCTTGTATTTTGCAGTTATAAATGAGTACTAAATATGTTCTCAGAAGGAGAATGTGAATTAGTCATATTGGAAAAAAAATAATAAAAATTTATGACTCTGATGAGATTGTCATGAGTGGAAGGAAGAAATAAATGAAAAAAGATAATAGTAAATAAAATGAAGAGAACAATATTTGGAAAAAACAGTAATTAAGAAAGAAATTTCTTCTCAGCCACACACTAATTGGTAGAGATATACTTGAAAAAAAGAAAGCTTATAGAGTTTATCTTCCACCCTGTCTTTTAAAATCGTCATACAAAGATGTATAGATGCTCCTATAATTTGAAAGCAGTCATTTAACCTTGTATTCCTTCTCTCTACTTTGCAACAGCATTTGGTTCTTTAGAAATCTGCATAATATTTACATAATGAGACTCAGACCCTAATATGCCAGACAATTGTTCAGCAAACTTCCCTCCTTAGCAGTTATTATAGACAAAGGGTGAGAGGGAACAAAAGATAATAGAGAAGTCATTGGTTTATTCTATGGAAAAACATCTAAATGTCCAAACCTGTCTCTTGGCTTTTAGCTTATGCCTTTTGTGCAAGACTTTCTGGTGGCCTAATACAAATGTCTGTTACTTGAGCCTCTAGCTTATTAATTTTTTAAAAATAAAATTGTAATTAATATTTGTGAAGATTACATATGCCAAAATATACTAGCACAAGTACAGTGCTATTTAACTCCTAGAAAAGTATGGCAAACTAACAGAAATTGCAGGTATTCACACTGTGTCACTGTCTGAAGTCAATGGAACCCTAAAATTCACCTGAATTCACCTGCAAGTCTTATGGATCTTACATAACTGTAGAGAAGAAATTGAACTCTTGTCAATTGTTTTTTTCTCCCTGTATCCTGTTGATCTGCATTTTTTCATTGTCATTTCCTGTAACACACTGTATTTGAAATGGAAGTTTCATATGTCATAAGCATAATTTTCTTCTATATTCTCTTCTCATGACCTCATGAAAACAAGGAAAAGGATAGAGGGATCAATTTTTAAAAGGATTTTGGTTTATGAGTTTTTATCACAGACTTGGTTCCTGATTAGAAAGAAACTGAAGTGATTCAGGCTTGAAACATCTGAGCTGCTGTACAGGCAAATTATGCTCCTCTTGAGGTTAATCCCAATGCAGTACCTCAGTGATCTAAGAATATTTGGCTGGTCTATATTCTGGTTTAGCTTCATAGACTGTTTTCTCATTGCCTTCAGTCCTCACCACATGATACATTCATTTGTACTAGTTGTTGCCCAGCAAAAACACTTTCATAACTGCAAATATTTCTCCCCAAATACAAGAAGAATGCTTCCTTGATAGCTATGACCACATTTATTTTCTTTAAAGCACTAATATGACAGAAATTCTGTTTGTTGGAGCAGTTGTCAAATGTGGAAGTGCCATGAATATGCAAACGAGCATGTATTCACACAAACATTGATATCACATGTGCCTGCGTGACCTTTATGAAAGCTTTCTGTGGGCTGAGAACTGGAAAAGGAAAGAAGGAGTGTTTTGGCAGAGAAACAACAAGTATGTCTTTCTCCATAAAGCTTGCAGGAAAATGAGCAGCTGTTGTGGAGGAAGTAAAGGACAATATGCAAAAAACCATCAGCATGAACATGGATGTTCACCGAGGGATACTTCACAGCTGAGGATCAGCATGTTTATGTGTCTGTGTACCTGAACTCAGCCAGGAAAGTGAAAGAGCACCTAAGATACATTCCCTGTTCTTATGTCATCAAATGAAAGGCAGAAGAGGTTCTAACTCTGCAGTGGATGGCTATGAGTCCTTCAGACGGGATAGAAAAGGAGGGAGAGGCTGTGGGGTAGCTCTGTGTGTTAGAAAGTGATTTGGTTGCCCAGAGGTTAATGGTGGTGACAAGAAGGTGAAATATTTTTGGGTAAGAATCAGGGAAGGCCAACAAGACAGATACTGGTGAGGCAGCACATTGAGTGATGTGTCCAGATCTGGCCCCTCACTTCAAGAATATTGAGCTGCTGGGGCAACTCCAGGCAACAAAGCTGATGAAGGGTCTGAAGCACAAATCCTGTGAGGAGCAGCTGAGGGAGCTGGGGGTGTTTAGCCTGGAGAACAGAAGACTCCATATTTCCCTCTACAACTACATGAAAGGAGGCTATAGTGAGGTGGAGGTTGTTTATTTCTTCAGAGCAACAAGCAATAAGACAATATGTCTCAAGTGGCATCAGGGCAACTCTAGATTACATATTAGGAAAAATTTCCTCATCAAAAGGCTTGTCAAGCACTGTAACAGGCTGCCCAAGAGGTGGTTGAGTCACCATCCCTGTAGATATTTAAAAGATGTGTATATGGCCATGGTTTAGTGGTAGATTTGGCAGTGCTGTGACTGGTCTGTAAAGTACAGGTGAAGAGGTAAAAATATGTTCCAACTCTATTATATAGTGACTACAGTGGATGACTGTAAAAATGGCCATGTATTTCCTGGAAATGCTACTTTATTTTCTCAAGAAAGAGCCTTCAGTAAAGAAAAATGTTCATTTATGACTTTTATTCATACAGCTGCATATATTTACATACATTCAATCACTATAAAAATACAGTGTTGAAAGACAACCTGAAGAAAAAAGAATTGAGTGCACTCTAATGCAATTACTTTGAGTAAATGTATGAAGAAAAAATACGAAATTTAAAAACTTCTGCCTCCTTTCTCATTCATTCAAGGATGGAATCAGACATTTTGATAATGCTCTTATATCTATCATTAAAAGGACAGATTATGAAAAATTATAGGAAAAACAGAGAATAGGAAAAGAGAGGAAGAGGAAAGGAAAAAGAAAGAAAATAGGAAAGGGAAAAAGGAAAAGGAAAACATGAAAGATTTAGAGTGCTTTCTCTTTTCATAGTCCTGATTATCATCTAGTTGTAATCTTGATCTCTCCTGTGCTCCTTGGACAACTACTTCTCACAAAAATAGCTAAGATCCCTGCTGTCTTATAAAAATTCTAGCACAGGACTGACGGAATTAAATGAGCTCTAGTTTGAACTTCCAGTAGATTTTCCCTAAATGTCACGTTTAAGGTCACAGTTTCAACACACTCATGGACTCTTTACGTACCTAAATGAAGCTCCAATTTCCAGTGTGGTATAAACAAAGCAGAGGCTGCAATCTTTGTTTCAGAAATAGATCATAGCAGCAGTAAGTGAATCCTGAGAGCTGTGGGAAAAATGGCCATTAACTGGTCCATAATGAGGGCCAGACATTAAAATCCTGAATTGCTTTCAAAAGATGAAAGGGTAGAAAACCTTTTATTTATCATTCTCAGTTTCTTTAAAAATTCATTCCCATTTCTGGTTGTTAAGCATTAAGTTCTCATCATTCCTGAAAATTCTGGAGTAGTAGTTAATCAATCACACAAACCAAATGTTGACTGCTTGCCTCAAACAGCTCTTGCAAAACCCTTCTTCGACAGGTTCATTTGACATTTGTTTGCAACAAACATGTAAATGAAGACTACCACCCATTTGGACAATAGTTTTAAAGGAAAAACATAACACTGAGGGGAAAGACTGATTTGTAGGCTATTTTTTCTATCATAGAGAACAAAGTAAAATCTACATATTGTCAATCATGTTGATTGAGGGTTAATTTGCCTGCAATTCTTCAACAGATGACAGGAAACATGAAAGGCATGTAGGTAAAACCTCAGTACATCATATGCACAAGGCTCCATTATATATGCATATGAACACAACTTACCTCTGACCTCAAAGGGATGTGGGAAGCAAAGCATCTTTCATTTGCCATATATCATATCCCTAAGCTGTGTGGTGCAGGGGACATGCTGGAGGGAAGGGATGACATCCACAGGGACCTGGACAGACTTGACAGGTGGGAGCGTGAGAACTCCATAAAGCTCAAAAGGCCAAGTGCTTGGTTGAGGCAATCCCAAGCACAAATACAGGCTGGGTGGAAAATGGGTGGAGAGCAGCCCTTGAGGAGAAGGGCCTGAGGAGAAGGGCTTGAGGAGAAGGGCTTGAGGGTGTTGGCTGACAAGAAGCTCAGCATGACCTGACAATGTGTGCCTGTAGCCCTGGGAGCCAACTGTGTCCTGAGCTGGAACACAAGCAGTGGGGCTGGAACTAGATGATTTTTGTGGTACCTTTCAAACCAAATCATTCTATGATTCCATGAATCTGTGAGCTCCATGCTTTGGCACTGTAAGCATGAGGGTTCAACACTAGGTGCAGCCTTTCCAAAATTTCTGGCTATCACATGGACGTGGCCTTGGGGCTCTGAGGGCACCAGTAACTCTGCAATCTCCTCCCCTTCTCCTGGGGTTTTGGCTGCTGTCATTTAGGGCAGGTTCTGAGATGGTGGAGCCGTGTAACCTTCCACAAGCACATAGTTTATGTTCCTAATCTGAACCATCATCTGAAAAACTCTGTCACTCTCCAGGCACTATGGGGAGCAATTTGGATGCAGATAATCTGCTTGATGTAACAATTTCTTAAAACAAGGGGCATGAAATTAAAAGTTAGAGAACTGCTCCTCAGAAATGTTTCCTCTTTAGCACACATTAAACTGATTGACAGTAACTTTAGAAAGCAGCCTCTTTATTTTTAAAACTGTAGGGGAAAAAAAGGAGAGACATACCCCAGAAGTCCTAGTGATTCTCTTAATAAACCTTAGAGGATATATTGGCATTTTTGGCATATAGGAAGGAAACACTTTGTTCAGCAGAAAAACCAGAAATTTTGGGTTCATGAATATAATTATTCATCCAATATTACTCCATGGTTTAATTTGTCTGGATTTTAAGATCAAATGCAAATTATTATATCTCCTAAAAACCAAATCAAAGTTTTTCATACACCTACCAAAACTTTAATGAATTTAGAAAAGACATAAAATAAAGGATATAAAACTTTCTTTATCAAAAGTTTTATGTAGTTGTCAACCAGTTATTCTTAGTAGAAAACATATGAAGGGATTTAATTTCCATTAGATGATTATTTCAGTACTTAGGCCTTTCAGTGAAATGTGTATTATTTATCTATCTGGCCTAGATACAAGGCTGAACACCTTACACAGGTGAACAGATTCATACTTTAATAGCAAGGTTTTTCCCTGGTTTAGTGTAAGCTTTCAGTCATGTTTCCTCTGCCACATAGACTATTGTAGGTTTTAAACTCTTCCTTCTGTGAAAACTGGTTATTCTACATTTCCTATAAATTCCATCCATCCAAACATCAGTGCCTTTAAACATACCATATTAATAAGCATAAAAGAAACTGGACAACAGGTCACGAATAAATAACATTGCAGAGAAAATAAAGGGTTTTGCAACCAGTGAATATAAAACATCTCTTAGCAGTATGAATATTCTGTGTCCCAGGCTAAAATGAAGGAAAAAAGAAATCACATTTAATAATTGGTATTTGCTTAAAATGAATCCTTAATATCACATAGCATATAAGGCATTGTGGACATACATTCGTTTCTAGGCTCGGTGTAAACTGTGGCGTTTCAGATGTCAGTACATTGAAACTGCTCGAAATTCTGGTTAAGTTCAAAGCAAACACAGAATATTAATTGTAAAACTTTTGTAAAGTGTCCTCATTCCTGTGACAATTGAACCTGCTGGAATAGACTCTGGGAGGTAAGAAAAAACAACAAAAAATAATTTAATACTTATCGCTAAAAATTACAGGATGAAATAAATATCAGATATTTTCAGTGCAATGGGGATTATGTACATGGGAATCCTTCTGACTGCCACCTAAAATTCCATGGAATTTGAAGGAACTCCTGGGACATTATCTTCATCTCATAGCTCAGAAAAATCCTACATAACCATGAACCAATAGATAAGAACTCCTTGCAAATGTAAGTAGGGCTTTCAGAATGGTTTAACAATATTTATATTGCTTCAGAATTTAATGAACTTTTCAAAGTGTCAAGAAGAAAATTATCTATTTAGTGAAAACAGAAAAAAAAGTAGAAAGGAAAGTTAGTTCTAATGTACTTAGAGAATAAGAATTAAAGCTTGGATTCCTTATGTAATCAAAATAGCTAACTATTTCAGTGTGTGAAAAACAAAAGTCATCAGATTTATGTCTTTGGAATTAGATTGTGTTTAAGTTAATATATATATGAATTAACTCAATATCTGCATTTTAAAAGAATTAATATATAAAATGTGAGATGTGAGATATAAGAGGAAAAACTATTCTGAAGGTCTAACATGGCCTTCTGATACTTCCAGAAAAACTCAGAAATCAGAGAAAGAGATTTCTGCTTGAATGCTAGAAATAGATCTGAGTTGTTTTAGGTGTCTGTACTGATACTTAACCTTTAATGGAGAACTGACAGAGAGACAGTTCCAAATCTATTACTGAGCTAAAGCAAATGCAGGAGATGCACGCACAATTCTTCAAGTAGTGGAATGAGACACACAATGAGACAAGACCTCTTTTTCTGCAAATGGTGATGCCAATTATGATTACCAATGCATGTCAACAGAGAAGACATGAGACTGAAAAACGTGAACTCTTGATGCAGATTTTGTAATACTCTGTTGTTGTGCTTGAAATTATTCCTGAATAGAAAATTATGGAAAAGCTATTATAGAACTTAGGTTGTGTGCATGGACATGTCAGGAGTAAATTGACTCCAATTTTGACTAACAGAAAGCTAACAGCTAATGGGATAGCAATTTCTGTGAGCCATACTGGCACATGAATATTTTCTAATTTTGTTCTATGAATATTATTTGTTCTTTTTGTATGGGCACCTTGTGTTATAATTATTAGTGCTGCTTCTGGATGAAATAAACAAAATATGATTATTGGAAGGTTAAAGCAGAAAAAAAGAGAATGGCACCCTTTCTGCCCTGTAAATTATGCCAATGAATTAGAAAGGACTATGACACACACATTTTAAAAATACATTTTCTGTGGAACATTGCAAATTGGGAGTCAGGTATTTTGGTGCACATTCAGGTGGAAGATTTTAGAAAAGGAGTTAAAACTGGATTCCATTTCAGGAAAAGGTATCTGCTCATTTGATAGAGCCAGTTTAAGAAAGAAAACCCCATTTTTGTGCACTCTTCTGCAGAGCTCACAGCTTACTTAGAAAATGCTTGCCACAGACCCATATGATTTGACCTTTTCCCTGTGGAATGGACCACTGTGAACTAAATAATTAACAAACAACAACACTGAAAAAATGTTCTGCTATGAAACCTAAAAAATAATCAAATGCAATATTAAAGATATCAGCTATACAGGGGGGAAATTCTGGAGAAGGCAGCCACTAAGTGTCTAACATACTCCACAGGATGACATAAACCAACATGAGTCCATGTAAAGAAGTAGGAAAGCAAATGGACAAATACAAAAACATTTATGCACTTGTTTAAATCTCACTGACTTCAGTAGTAAATTAATCAAACCTTCTAAAGGACTAATGTATTTAAAATTTAGGTCATAGAGGCTTTGCAGATTCCAGGGAAGCCTTGAGAAGTCCTCCAAGTCCAGATGTTTGTCCTGTTCAAAACAGTGCTATTCAGACTCCCAGTTAAACACAATCAAGGTCTCATACAGGTAAGCTTAGATAATGCTTAGGTATTGAACCTATAATAACACATCCATCTTCAAGGAAATTTAAAAATATATTTAAAAATTGAATTGCACTTAAACCTCATTTTAAAGAAATTTTGAAGAGTAACAAAAGTTATGTGGAAAAAAAATTATACACCCTCTACTTAGCAACATCTTATATGCCTAAATAATTTAAACTACTTATAAATGAGAATGTCTTCTGTGTATACTTCAATTACTGCTTTTAGTATATTTTCTCTCTTTTTTTTGTGTAGCATGCAGCATACACTCAAAATGTCTCCAGTGCCTATTATCATTGTTCTTGTATAATAAACTTCTTATCTGTGAGAATATGACCTTGACACTGTGAAAAAAAACCTTTTAAAGAATAGCTCAATTAAAATCTAATACCTCTGTTTAGGGTTTGATTTCATTACTATTCATAAGACCATGCAGCACTATTTGAGTCATGAGTTCTCATGCAACTCGAATACTCGTTTCAAAAGAGTCATTACAAAAATAATTTTTATTCTTCTCTCTGCCCTATTGATTTTCAGTCACCATGGAGCTTTCTTTGTTGACTTTGCAAAGGTCTCTGTTGAAAGTTCATGCTATTGTTGTGATAATAATTGTTGATCAGGGTCCATTTGGAGCAGGTAAATTTAAATGCAAGATAGGTAGGTAGTGGTGGGTGGTAGTAAAGATGCATGCAAATCACAGAATCACAGAATGACTTGGGTAGGAAGGGACTGTAAACACTGTTTAGTTCCAACCCCCCTGCCATGGGACACCTTCCACTATCCCTGGTTGCTCAAAGCCCCATCCAACCTGGCTTTGAACACCTCAGGGATAGGTACAGCTTCTTTGGGCAACTTGTTCTAGTGCCTCACCACCCTCACAGTGAATTTTTTTTTGCATAATATCTGATGTAAATATCTCCTCTTCTCAGCTAAAACCATTCCCCATGTCCTATCACTATCTGCCCATGTAAAAAGTTGCTCTCCTTCTTTGTTATAAGCCCTCTATAATTAGTGGTAGGTCCCAGTAATGTAGTATAATCTACACAAATGTCACTCAAGGAGTGTGAAGTTGCACTCCAAAGATGAACTTTGGATGTGTTGCTTAACCTGAATGTTTGTTTACTCAGTTCTAATTGACAATAATAATTGTCTATCCTGTAGGGAATTATGGTTCTCAATCAATTAATTTGGCAAACTAAGAGGGATAGACAAACAGCCTTGCAAACATGGAGTGGAAAACAGCATTTAACTGAGCCTTAAGCTTGTCTTCAGCATTATTTGATTTGAATTGGCATGGACATTTGTACTTGTGAAACAATCTTCTTGGATATAAATTTCTCTTTTCTTAATGAGTGAATATATTTCCTCTCTTCTCCCCTTCCTATTTCAAATCAGTAAGCTTTAAAAAAAAAACCAAACAAGAAAAACAAGGTCAAAGACTGGAATTTACTGGAAACATCAAGTATCTTTAACCAAAGGGGAAAAAAAAAAGGGAATAAAATAATCTGAAAATTTCAGGCCATGATCAGGGAGCAAAAGAGAGAAGGAATATGAACTGGTTTAGATAAATATCAACTTCACAGAAGTTATTATTCATTAACTGAGCATCCATTCTGAGTGTAAGAAGGCAAATTAACACCACAAAAGTCCTACAAATCAGAAAGTGATTCAGATAAAATAAGGGCAAAATGCAAGCCATCAAAAATCAAGCTCAGTCCACCCTGAGTTCAGAATATGAATGTAATTAGCAAAGATTTTTTTAAATATGCAGAAAGAAATGAAAAAAAAAAAAAAGCATTGTCTAAACCTTAAACAAATACCTTGTTTTTTCACTGGAAAGAAGGATGTGAAACAAAGGAAGATAAGTAGAGGTGGCACAATTGAGAAAAATATACTAAGAAGAAAATTATAATCTGAATTAGTACACCCAAGGTAAACTAAATCTCATGTTTTAATTGTAAAATATATAAACATTATTGCAGAATTCTGGCATAAGTGGTACACTGGATAAATTGTAAATTTTTATAATTATTCTTATGCTGAGTATATAAACATTTGATTTGAGAACTACATATATGATAAATATTTACAAAGGGCAGTAATTCAGGCACCTACCCTTGGTCACATGGAAAACTAGCAAGTTCTGTAGGAAAGAATAATGAGAAAAATGGAGATATGTAAAAAGGGGGAAATGCAATGCAGAGGAACATAACAGTCTGACATGACAACTTTTGCTTGTAAAAAATAATTTATTTTCTAGACAAAGAATTTGAAAATTATCTCTGAAATTTTCATGGAAGCATAGGAAATTGGTGCCATGTAATACAGTACTTGTTAAACTGGATTAAAGGAGTAGAAATTGAATGGTGGAATAGAAATAGATTAAAGGGGAAATTATAGAGGTTGTTCAGAAATAACAGAGGTGACTTTTTTCCTTTTCTCAAATAAGTCTTGATATTAAACTTAGCTGATATCTGCTTTAATGTCATTGCCATAAAAATGTGCAGTTTAACTGAGCATATGCCATTATTACAAGCAGTGCAGAAGCTGAGAAATAAACCACTGAGACCATCCAAAGACCTGAAAGACTGAAATAAGGCTAAGACAATTAATAATATATAAAATTATTACAAATTTACTTGTTACTAACAAGATTTAGCACCACGAACAACGTTTGTTGGATGAAGGTGATTTTTAGTTGATGATTTGTTTGATGTGCATAATCAATATGAAAACTTGTATCAGTCAAGGGATATTTAGTATGATAGGCAAGTGTTCAACAACGCACAGACAAGGCTTCTTCTTTGCCTAATTGTGTGTGACTCATTATCAAGAAATAAGAACTCAGTGAAAGAAGTGTTAAGAAGAGTTTGAGGAATGATCAGAGCAGAAAAAGTAAAACTGAAGAGAATGCCTTGCTTAGCAAATCAGGCACCTAAGGCCTTAAAGTTTTTGAATGTGAAGATGAAAGATGCTCATCAGTGACCCAAGCAGCCCAGACTCATCCCCTGTCCTTTATTCCTTTGCACTGTCCATATGTAATTTTGATCTGTGTAGGTCTTTCTGACATAATAGAAATCAGTTTTCAACTCTGCCTTCAGCTTAGGATTCGTCACTGTCTTCTTACTAGTGAGAAGTTCCAGAAAAATCAGAAAAAGTCTTGTCATCGGGCTGCCCAGCAGAACTCAGAATTAACAGGATGATGGCACAGCTTGGCTATCATTTTTGTAAGCTTATTCTTCATGGCATGAAAGAGATTGTCTGTGCACTACATTATTTAGGAACTCTGGTATGTGATGATCTCTCTCAGACTTTTAGTTACATTGGACACAATGGATAAAGTTGCCCAAATTTGACATTTACTTCTATATAAATTATAACATTGTTATTATTAAATGATAAACTAACATGAAACACTAAATGTCTGTGAAAAACTTTTCTTAATATTAAGGACTGTAGCACTGAAATACTCTTCCTAGATGATCCTTTGAGCTTAGCTAGAATTAATGTTGTCATGATTTTCATCTGATTGATAGTTTGACACACCATTTCTGACATTTCACTGGTGTTATCTCATTTTGGGTTCAGTGGCACTTGCACAAAGTGAAGAGTTTAAAATTATTTCTGATGTCTCAGCAAAAGGAAGGGTCAATAAGCTCCTGGGAAAGAAATGTACAAGTCAAATGTGCTGCAATATACATTGAAATCATCTGGAAACAAATGGAAAGAATACTCTAACATACACTTTTAGCTGATGACAACAGTTTCAGTAGTGGAAAAAATAACCTAATTTTTTGAAGTAAACAGCTGAAGATCTTCTGCCTCCTAAAGAGCATTCAATGCAGCTTGTCTGGAAAAAGAAATTGTCTACCCTAAGCAATCAACTTTTATGCCTCTACAGAAAAAGGTCCTTTTCCAATGATAACTAAGTAGTGTCGCTGCATGAAGTGAGGGTGCAACACCGAACTATTTCCTTGATTATTTCAGATGGGTCAGTGATTGGAGTTCCTTTTTTGAATCATGGGCAGGCCTGACAAACTGCAGCTCAGTATCCACTGGCTCAGTGAGAAGGTTGTTACAACCTTGAGGAATCCTGGTCCTTAAGAATGATATTGCTGCCAACTTAGATGAGATAAGGGAGGAAATAAAAAAAGACTGTGAGAAAGCAGGTGTTTTATAAAAGAATTCTGTGTTTTCTGATGTCCTCTCCTACTAAATATGAAATTCTGTAGAACAATGATTCTTAACATATACATATGCATAACACTTGCAGAGTTTTAACAATATTTTTGCCTGTAGTAGTGACATAATGCTATATAATATTTATGTATGTTAACTTCATATTCATATTCTTCATTAATTTTTATGCATTCTTGGGTTAGTTAGTCTAAACCTCTATTTACATATTACAGAACTGCCATAATTTTATTTCTTTCGAATCATAGAGAATTTTTTTCAATATGATGGGAGAGGGCCTATAATGAAAATGCTGGTAGTACAAAAGGTACCTGCAGAATCATTTTAAATAAAGTTTAGAATGCTTTAAATCCTCCAATATTTAGTACTCCAAATCATTAAAAGATAGAGCTGATGTCTGTTTCTGATAAAAATACCAAGTAGGATGAACTCCCCCATTTTTCAATTCAAATTTTATATTTGGATTTATTTTTGTTTTGTTTATTCAAAGAATGATGAGGGAAAAAAGTCTACTTGCAAAATCCTCAAAGCATTTCCTCCTTTATCTTTTTTTTTTTTAAAGCTAACATCTAAAAACTCACCACAGAATTCGTGTGCATGTAAGTGTCTGCCTGTCTGTCCTTCCAATTCTTTTATGAAGTTTAATCCTGTTGATTGAGCTCTACAGGGAAAGTAAACATTTCAGACCTATGAAGTTCCTCCAAATTTAATTAAATATAGCAGCTAGGTAGAGCAGAGAAATCTCTCACATGCTGCCACTCAAAAATGCTTCAGGAGGGTGTTATTCCTTCTCAGATAGTTGGCAACCCTCTCAAAATACAGTCACCAGAAATGCCTGCAATGGTGAAAAATCTTCATTCAAACCCATACATACTTAAATATAAAAACCAGTAATATACAAGATGCAAAACTACAGTTATTTTTCCTTAATTTTCCCATTCCTGGTTTTGCAAATTTCCTTTGCTGTATTTTGTTATTTCAGCGTAACTTAATAATGAGGGAATCCCAACATCTGTGCTAGTTTTTCTGGTTTATATGTTTTTACTGAGGAGTTAAGGTAAAAGTCAATCTGTGGTTCAAGATGTTAAGCAAGGCAAATGCTTTCAATTTCCTCACTTCTTGGTATACAAGTCTCCTATTTCTATCATTCAATGCCATCAGCAGGCTGCACTACAGGGACTGGTTATGTCAGCCTGAAGCCAGACTGCAAAGATAAATCCACATCCTGTTGATCAGTGCTGAGGGTTGGAAAGAAGTTTGCCAGCCCTCAACAAAGATGAGGCAGCTAGTTTGATTTTGGTTTAGTAAAAAATACCTGGAAGGTAGACAAGGAACTAAAGAACATTTAAAAA